>SSNR01000209.1:89804-137712 GCA_006937965.1 Callopanchax toddi
GGGGGGGGGGGGGGGGGGGGGGGGGGGGAGTGGTTTCAGCTGAATTATTTGAGCATTTTCTGTCAAAGCTTTTACTGATCGTTTTACAACCCAGTGAAAGTAATAATTTACTTAAATAGACTTAAATCTGTAGCTTTAGCTGTTCTTGAGTCCACAGCACTCAGTGCACTGGTTACCATTAGGAGAAAGCACTTCTTGATGTTTCATCACCAGTGAACTTTTATGAATGAAAGCCATTAGGAATCAATGTGAAGGTCAAAGTCCTCGCCCCTGGAGGGATGTTTAGTGTGAGCGCTTTAGCTGGATTACTTCCTGGAGCTCAAAATCATGTGATGTTCTCATTTTACTGTTTACATTTTGATCTATCTGTTTAATATTCAGAACAGGTAACAACCTGGTAGGTTTTGAGATGAAAGGACAAAATATTAATAAAGTCTGAACTAGTCAGTAACACCTTCAGTGTTTTTGAGCACCTCCAAAATGTCAGATTTTATTTGTTTTATTATGTATAATTGTTTTTTTGTTGTTGCCATTTTGTTACATATTTAGAATGCAATCATATTAAAAATTAAATTAGAGATTAGAGAGACGCCTGTTAGTAACACAATTATATGATGAAGTAGTTTATGTCCATCCACCTCAGCAAAGTCAGAATAAAAGAGTCCTGAACCCAAAAGGTCTGACAGCTGGGAATCTAAATAATTCCATATAAATAAGAATTCTGATATGTTTTTGAGCAACCAGTGAGAAAAAAGTGTCAAATTGAGAAAAATAACTTTTTCTTGAATGTGACAGGCATTTTGTGTTATTGAACGTAGCCTAAAACTGTTTGTAGTTTTTAGTTTGTTAACTTGTTTTAAGGTTTTAGCCTAAATCATAGATTTAGCAATAACTGTTTATACATTTTTATACAATAAAAACTCAAGAATACTTTTAAGAGGACTTTTTACAGGTGTTTTGGTGGATTTTTTAAATTCTGCTTTAAGATTAATGAAAAGCTAACTTACTGGTCTAAGTCCTTGCAAAACATTACCAGTAATTTTTTTTTCAGCGCATCCATTGATTTGCTTTGTCCCTGTCCCTCATCTGTAATCAGCACACCTGTCCTCATCTAGCCTCTATTTATACTCCTGGTGTTTTCAGACTCATAAATAATCAGATTATCTGATGTTGAAGTTAAGTTCTGTTCTTTGACCTGCCTCCTGTTTGCTCGTGGGTCCTGTCTTCTATCTTTAATCATTTAAAATACCATTTAGTTCAAGTGAAACCATTATTAGTTAACCCTCATGTGCTGTATGCCTCTTTTTATTCAGTAGCTAAACTTTTTCTGAATTTCCACGAGCAAAACGTGCATGTTATATTCTGATTAAAAGGTTAAAAGGTCAGAGGAAAAGAGCAATCACCAGAAAGAACATCTCAAACAGAGAGACAGAACAGAATCGATCAATCAGCCTTCCACTTCTGCGAAAAGGCGACCTGCAGCAGAAGCGTTGGGGTTTCATAATCCTGGGTGAGTGTCAATGATCTCCTCTTGTGTTTGACTTATCATCTCGGCCAACAGGCCTTATCAATACTCTGGTGAATCATTAACCGGCCACAGCAAGTTGGAGCTCATGATATCGGAAGAGTCAACACTGACAACTTTTATCCCCAATCACCAAAACCCACTGAGAGGACTCCAGTGGACCCAGCATTTTTAGGTTGAATGTTGTGTCTACATTTGTCTCAGTCCATCTTCAAGACTGTGAAGGTAAACAAAAATATTAGTCTCCACATCAAAAGAAAATGTAGGCAAACCACAAAAGAGATTAAATCAGAATGGAGGCAAATGTATCCTTTTTTTGATTTTTAAGGATATAAAATGTATTTAAATGTTGTTTTTGAGTTAATTAGTTGTAATGAATCATAAAATAAGAGAAGCATGGGTTTGGTCCACAAAGCCGGCAGTAAGTCGGACCTGTTCCCGGTGAGGGTTGGAGTCCTCCAGGACTGCCCTATGTCACCGGTCCTGTTCAAAACCTCCATGGACAGGATGTCAGGAGCAGCCGTGGTGTGGAGGGTGTTGAGTTTGGTGGCAGAAGGATCTCATCTCTGCTTTTCGTGGATGATGTCGTCCTCCTACTTCAGATCTTGCTGGGGAGGTTCGAAGCCGAGTGTGAAGCGTCTGGGATGAAGATCAGCACCTATAAATCCAAGGCCGAAGAGGGTGGCTTGCCAAACCCAGGTCAGGGGAGAGGTCCTGCCTCAAGTGGAGGACTTTAGGTTTCTCTGGGTCTTGTTCACATGTGAGGGAAGGAGGGAGCAGGAGATGGACAGGCGGATTGCGGCAGCGTCTGCAGTGATGACGCTGAACCAGTCTGTTGTGGTGAAGAGGGAGCTGAGTCAGAAAGCAAGGGTCTCCATTTACCAGTCAATCTACGTTCCAACCCTCATCTATGGTCACGAGCTTTGGGTAAAGACAACGAAGAAGATGAGCGACCAAAATGAGTTTCCTCCACAGGATGGCCTGACTCAGCCTCATAGATAGGGTGAGGACATCCGGAAGGGACTCAGAATAAAACCACTGCTCATTCTTTGACTTGGTTTAGAACAGGAGTGCTTCATAGGTGGCCCGCAATCCACCTATTTCTGGCCCTTAAGCCATGTACTGTGTCTCTCAAGCAGTAAATATTTCACAAAATCCACTGAAAAACACCTCCTGTTATCAGAAAGTCTCACTTCTTTAAAGGATGTATCTCCACGGCAACCTGCTTTGGGAGGTTTAGCTTTCAGACAAGAAACCTCAAAACAAACAAAGAAAAATATTAGTGAACAGATCAAGTAAAATAGTACATTTTACATAACAGACTTTTTGTACTTTTATGGATTCTATTATGAAAATTATTCTAACCCCTGGAGAGACATTATAAAATGTTTACATTTAAAATCACAGGAGTAGAAAACATTCAGTTTAATTCATACAGATTGACAAATAATTAGAAATATTGACTTTTTGGATGCTTTGAATGAGAATGAAAACATTCTACATGTTTATCAAAACCTGAAGCTGCATAATTGTATTGATTTTGAGAAATGTGTACAAATAGCTGAAAGATGATGTCATTAATAAGTCACCTTTCAAATCTCATCCATCAAACTTTATAGCTATTGTTTGTTTTTGAGTATAAAAACAACAGCGTCTCTCCTGTGTGTTCTTTGATAATTTGCATCACTGCGGAGAGATTCCTGATCAGATTTATCTGATAAGCATTTGGATGTTTTCTGTTAGAACAGGAAGGCATGACTTCCGACATAAAAACTAAATGAGAGCAACAAGTTTTTGGAGGGTTTGTCCCAAAAAGTATACGAACCGTTAAGCAGACTAACAAGCATTTATACGGTAAAAACAAGCTCACGCTGTCACGCTGCTCATGATTAGTTTAAGTGAGGAGCACATTATTAGGGTGGAAGGTCAGCAGCTCACAGCAGGTTTATGGCCCGGAGCTTGAAGTGAGTAAGACGTACGCACACATCCGCAGCAAGTCAGGCACCCTTTAAAAACTTTTAAATTTGTCTAATTGACAGCTGCAGTTGAACGTCTGGGTTTCCAGCTGCGTGCAGCACATCCTGAGAGCTCACATCTGCATTAGTCACAAGTACAACCTCAGCTGGACGCGTATTTATAGCGTTTCATTCAACTTTCAGAAAGCAGGATGTTTCATAGATTCAAACATTTCCTGTTGCGCTCTTTAGTGTGGATGTCTCCTCATGCATTATGTGAGTGAATGCCATTTGAGATGAGTGCTCTGTTCTTCCCGGCACACTTACTTCTTTGACATTGCACGAGAAAGGAGGAGGAGACACAAACAAAGGAAGACAGAGCGCTCAGTCAAAGGAGGAGGATGGAGGACAATGAGCTGGACCAGACAGCTAGATCTGATTTGTTTTCTGTTTTTAATATTTGAGACATGAAATTTGAGGTGAATCTTTAATTTTTTTATACAGAAAACTTCTCAATCAGATATAGATTCCACACACTCATATACAGCAAGATTATTTGGGTAATAAAATGTTTTCGGACATATTTTTCAATTTATCTTATGAAATTCTTCTCCATAGCGAATAATTTGCGTTCTGTTTTTATATCTCTGAAATGACCTTTATGCTTTCCTTCCCTGTAATCTCTAGCTGGGCGATGTGTAGCTGATTTCCTCATCAGCCTGTTCTATTTGCTCCAGATCTATGGGTGTAGATGAGTGGTTCAGCACCATGGACAGAGGCTTAGACAATTGCACAATCTGTTATTGTACATCGTGTTTCTGGAGCTTTTTAATTATAAAGAAAATAACAAAATAGCTCAAATAAAACAAGTTCTGCTTGCACAAGAGGTGGTTTCTAAAATCAAAGCTAAAAAACATTCTTATAGGTCACGTTTTATGAATTTCAGTGTCATAAATCAAACTGTAAGAACCTTAACCGAGTCTGTAATGTTTTTGTGCAGAACAAGCCTCTCTGTACTTCAGACTCACCAGCCTTGAGACTCAGAAATAGAGACAGGGATTACTTCACAGGTTGTGTCAGAATTAGATGAACTATTGCTAAATTCTATTCGCTCACATGACAGATTGCCCGGTGGGTGAATCTTTTAAAATTATCACTTGCACCAATGTGGCTTCTACTCACTGACTTTTGGGGAAGTGAAAACAAACTCAAATAGTCACTCGGCTGTTTCTCAACAGTTTTTGCAAGACCTTCCTTTTGCTGATCTCACAGTTAAATGTGCAGTTGCAGGAAACAGAGGATATCATCACTTTGGAAAGCAAGCGGTAAAGTCGAACCTGTTTCCAGTGCTAAACTAACTTATTAAACTTTAAGTTAGGGAGTTTTGTGTTGTCATAATTTGTGTTTTGTATTAGCTTTTTCTTGTTCATGGTTCCAGACAGGCTGCAGGTTGCAGGCAGACACCAGCGCATGCACATGCTCTTTTTTTTTTTTCTCAACTAAACTTCTACAATAGTTAATTGTTTTTGGAAAATTATGGAAAACCCACTTTGGTACAAAAAGAACAAAAAGAGTCCACATGAAAGGTCTGCACAGCCAAGGCACTACGTCGTAAAGCGCTTTGTGACGTATATCTGTGAAAGGCGCTTTATAAACTTTACTTACTTACTCCAAACAGAGAGCTGTGAGGAAACCATGAACCCTTTAAATGGCACCCAATGAAATACTTTGATTTTTACTATATTTGTGTTTTCTTATATTTAGTGAGTTGATATATCTGCATTTCTGTGTAATTTTTATCTGTATTTTTTTGTCGTATCTATTTAAATGCCAGTTTTGCACCAAATGCCAACATAAAATATTATAGCTGCATATATAAAGTTTATAAGTGAATATGAGTGTTACTGTGGGGCTATTAGGAGATATTACTCTACTTTTTACTTTTTAAAACAAAAAAATATCCATCAACTTAATTTTTTTAAATAAAGCACAAAACTTAAGAAACCTTATTTGTTTACATAAGTACCGGCACATGCAGATTTTTACTCACTAAAACCCCAGAACTCTGCAACTTCACACCACCAGGATTTTGAATAAAACACATTTTTTGCAAAGACATTCTGCAACATTTACTAAATCATCAGCCACATATAGCATACAGTAAAAGATGAATGCTTTGAATTGTTTTTTCTTCCATTTTAAAACTCTTGTGAAGTTTTTTCCATATTTCTCTCATTTTTCCAGCCTTTCCATTCAGGGTTTTTTTTATTTTTTTTATCAGTTTCACGTCCAAAAACAACCAAAAACAGAATTTACTCATTCACACCAAAAGAAGAGCTTTATTATTATTGTTGCATTTTTAATTGTTTGGAGGCAATGAAGAGTAACACATTCATGATTATGCAAAAATATTGTCATTAAGATGATGTATGTAGGGTCATAATGTTAACATTTTTATTCAAATACATATAGTTTTTTTTTTTTGTTTCTCTTCAGTAATGTTGAGTGAATGTTTCAATAAGATTTATGGACAAAACGTGCTCCACCAAGTGGTCGACCTGCCAGTCAAAGGCTCAAAGCAACAAGGGTGGAGCTAAAGAGAGAAATCACAGGTGAGACGGGGCATCAGGCTCTGCACCTGTGAGCCGACCTGAAACTCCTCAAGCCGTCTCACCTCACTCAGCTCATTTTCTTTTTTCATCCATCTCCGTCTCTCATCCTCCACAGAGCGGCTCGCTGTTCATCGCCGAGGAGCCTGTGCCAGCCAGAGCGAGTGCTCATTACATTCCCACATCTGCACCCAATAACAAACCACACTCTGCATGAATAACAGCAGTGTTGCAGACATGAGCAAAATGTCAGTAGAGGACTTCATTACCCGCGGTCGGAGAAGTGTGTGTTTTTCTGTGCGTCTCGTAGGGGCTCCCTTCAGGTCCCCGCTGGTCTAGTGCAGAGGCGGGGAGGGTAACCTAGCTTAACCTCTGACCCTGCTCTTCCCCCTGCGTGACCCTGCCCCTCGCCCCTGCCTGAACCCCTTTTACCCCACAGTTTCTGGCAGAGATAAATGAGAAGGAGGCCGACGAGAGATCACACACATTCTGCACCCCTCCTCAGAGAAAACAAAGCGTGTGGCATTTAAGGAAGAGTGAGGCTCTAATCTGATAGACTGACGGGCCTCAGACAGACCTGAGGAACACACACAGAGGGGAAAGAAGAAGGTGGTGGGGGGGGGGTAAGCGACCTCAGATAGAGACGTTCCCCTGCATTCCTCCCGTTTGTCCAAGCAAGCTGTAAATATTTGTCAGCAGCCTACAACACGTCTTTACCTTCCCCTACTGTTTCTCCTGAAAGAGCCACATTTCAGGGATGCCTGTCTGAATGTCATGACCTGCTGCGTTTCAGGTGGACTCTCGGAGTCCCTTTATTCAAGTGTTTGGTTTCCCCAAAAGGACCTCCGTCTGCTTGTTTGCCTTTCAAGTAAAGAAGTAAAACATGGCCTTTCACTTTTACAACATGAAATTGTGGGAATAATGGACCAGAGGCGGAGGAGGATGTGGAGCGGTGACCCGCCTGTCAGGACGTCTAAACAAAGAGGGAGTGGAGGGTCAATCAGCCAGACCTGATAAGCCTGGTCCAGGCCTCTGCTGGCTGCTGTTTATTCTGCAGACATACCACTGACCCACAGTCACTTCCTTCCAAATGGGAATGGAGACAGATGAAAGAGAAAACAGACATATGGAGAGATGATGACGTTATGCACCAGTTGTCACTCAGGAATAAATTAAAGCAGAAAAATAATCAAGTGTCGTCACAATGAGGGCTTTGGGAGTGAATCTGAGTGTAACAAAAGTTCAGAGTTTAAAATGAAATTTTTGCACCTAAATATATCCTATTAAAACCGAACCAAGACCAAAGCAAAAGTCAAAAACAGAATTGAGCAACAGCTGAGCTGAGCCTTGATTTCACAGTGGGGACCTGGAAAGGTGATGTAATCCAGAGAGAATGGCTGTGGTTGCCTTTTACAGTGAGAGGTTTACTGGCCCCAGGCTAGCCGTCTAGAGGGTCCACACATCCCTCTGCAGAGAGTGGGAAACACAGTGCCGTAAAACCAAAAGAGCTTGTGTTTGGAGCACCTCATAAATTAGGCCTAATAGCTAAGAAATAATTCCACAAAACATCCATAATAAAGAGAAATTAGTAAACATCCTGTGTGTCACTTTGAGTAAGAACCAGGGAGTCTTTTTTTCCCCTGGTTATTTTTTTAAGGGGGTGTCCTAAGAAGCCTCTCCCATGCTTTAGATTCTGACCCCACCAACCGAGTCCCCCTTTCTGTTTTAAGGCTCACCGCCGCTGACGTAAACCAGCAAAGATTTATCACAAAAGAAGACGTCTCACTTAAAAGGTATTTCCTCATATATATTTCCCACTCATTGTAAGAAGAGGGGGCGATGGAGGGTTCCTCTCATCCCTGATAACATATTATCTATTGGCTTAAGAAGTTGACAGGAAACAAATTCCTGGGGATGACAAAAGCCTGGAATGTGCTACGAGGAGGTTGTCTCCCACACTCCCCCACTAAACCTCCCCCTCGTCTCTCCGCTCTCCCTCATCCCCTTCCATCTGAAGGATGTTTTTGTTGGGTAATTGATGCAAAGGTGCCATTGATAAGACAAAAACAGAAACATCAAATCACCTCTCATAGAAGTGGACAGGTTAGGAGGGGGAGGCCACCAAAGGGAGGATTAATCCGTCTTTCTTCCTCATTTCTGTTCTCACGTTTTCTGTTTTTCTTCTCTCTCGCCCCTCCTCCCATTTGTGTGTTTTCATCTTTGTGTGTGTAAGAGAGAGAGAGTGTGTGTCTTTCCACCATTAAGAACTCGTAAAATTTCAGCAAATGAGCAAAAAAAAAAAGAAAAAAAAGTGTTGCAGACTTTGTGTTTTCCTACCGCAAATTGAAATGATGTGACAGCCCAGATCTGACATCTTTTATTCATCACATTAATGGCTCCCTAATGGTCGAGATTAATGTCAGATTCAAGTGGTTAAAGGTTTGGTTAAGGTTTAGAGAGTAAAACAATATGGTGACTGTTTAAGGGTTGTGTTTGTGGTTTGAGTTAGGAAGCTCTCACTCAGAGTTGAATAAGACATAAACTCAACACAAAGGACTTTTTTAGTGTTTTGCCTCTTTCTGTTCTGCTCCATCACATTATCATTTCCTTTGAGGGTTTTTACATTTAGAAGTGTTTTTCTATGTGAAAGGGGATGAAGTGAAATGATGTTATATTCCACCTGGGCCGTACTGGGCCCACGCCGGACAGACTTTGGCCTCTTTGCAGCAGTCTGATGTCATGGGTCGAATTCCTGTGGAGAAGTAGGCCAGGGCCTTGTATGATAGCAGATTGCTGACTAATCATAGAGAACAAGCTGGGGAGGAGACAATGCTCAAAGGAGCTTTGTACTGACAGCCGCTTGGTGAGCGATTTGATGCTGCTGGGGCCTACGGGGACGACGATCCCGGTCCAGAACGTTCAGCTTGAAAATTATTTTATCTTCAGAATTATTTTGAGTTGAAGAGATTTGCGTGCCCTTGTCATATCTCGTTTCTTAGAACTGCCAGCTGACTTGAGTCTGAGCGTAACCGGTTTCTGTTTATTGTTCCGCCGTGGTGCAGATCTCTTAGAAAGTGGAGATGCCTTTCCATTGTGAGAGGGGAGAGGAGAAAACAACAACAACAAAAGGAAGGGGGCAGGGGACTGTCTGCTTATTGTGTGTGCGCGCACAAGTGTGTGTGTGTGTGTGTTGTGTTGTGTAAGGGTGAAGTTGCCCAGAGGGGGGTTAGGGCTCGCCTGCTCTTAGGGCTGGGCATGTTCCTCGAATGCCGACCCTGGAATTCCACACCCGAGGTCAAGATTTTTATTTGAAATCCCACCTTAAACAGCCCCAACACACACATGCACACACATACACACACATGCACACACATACACACACATCCTTGATATTCTGCTGACCACAAGAGGGAAATAGCCTTGTAAATGAAGGATTCACTAAAATGCTAAAATGAGGAATTTGCTGCGAGCAACAACTTTTCCACCAATCATAATCACTGATAGAGAGCTATCTGATAAAGAAAGTTCTTTCATGCAAATTATGGTTCCAAGGTTCACTTTGTTTAGAGAAAAATGTCCAAAATGAGAAACTTTCTTCTTGAAATCCATCAAAAGCAATAACCTCACTAAAGCTGCGTGTTTACATGTGTGTTTTGTCACGTTTACAGAAAAACAAGCTGTGGGATTTGACCCTAAAGATGTAACTTTCGCAGATTTGTTGCAGGATAAAAGAGAATGCATTTTTTATTTTATTTCTAATCATTTAAACCACATTTGAGCAGCTCTGTTTGAGTTTATTTTTGTGCCGTATCAGCTCAATTGTCAACATTTAGTCTGACTTTTCTGCCCAGTTTTTATAAAATGTTTTCATTGAAAGTGAACTGTTATAAGACATCAAGAAAAGAAAAATAAAGGTTTAGTTCAGGCTCATGGGTCATTTTTATGTGAAATAATTATATGTTTAACCTGCTCAACAATACATTAAACACATTACATTTTTAATAGAAAATACGTAAAAGTTTTATTTATTACACAAAAGAGTTTTAAACTCTTAGAATAAAAAAAAAAACATCACATTTCTTTAAAATAATAATAAAATAGGATTTGGGCCACTCTTTCTTTGACTGGGTTTGTGATTTTATTTATTATGAAATTTAAATGCACTTTTTGTTAGCTCTCACATAAATATTTTTAGTATTAACATTCTTTTTAAAAATGTTCCTGATCCTGTAAAAGCTTTAAACCCCAGAGCCCTCCTGAGGGTGAGGATCATGATACCTCTCCGCCTCTCAGGGATGTGTCTTTTCTCAACAAATTATTTTACTTATCTATCTACGCCCAATTAAAATATTTAGCCATAAAATATTTGTTGTCAAGTCTCTTTGTCAGCGTTCCACAAACCTTTCCGTTTTTATTGCCTCCCATCAGTTTGATTTTCAGTGCTGGCATCAAATCAAAGTGATGATAAAGAAATAACTATAAATTTAGGTTTTGGTTCATATGCTTCCAACTAAATGGATATAAATAATTAGAACATCTCTATATGTCCTGTTTGTTTTTAATTTTGTTGCTTTATTTTTATTATATTCTTGATGTAAAGTATTTCTTTACCGGTTTATTCATCCTGATTTCATGAAAGCACCAAACATTCCTCTTGGGTGCTTCAGGCTGTTTTAGTTTCCACCTGCTCAGTGCGACATGATTCATGATTGGCGTCTTGTTGCTAAAATCCTTCTTCGCTATGCAAATTCACTCCTTGTGCAGAGACGTAAAGGTCAGCTCTAAGGAGAGCAGTTGCTCTGCTGTCTGTGTTGGAAAGCTTTTTGGGGAAACTGCTGTAGAAGTGAAACTGTGCTGGAGGTCAGCCCAGCTGTGAGGACAGCCTGGAGTGCTCTGGAAAATCAGCGCCTTGTGTTGACAGTGATCTCAATAATGTCAATATAGTGATTTCTGTAACAAAGGTTCAGACATTTACTGACAGCCTGCAGAGGATGACACAAGTGCTGCTTTTCACAAGGTTCGCCGCTTCAGCGTTTTTAGATCTTATTGTCAGAAGTTTAACTAAAATCTTTTCATCCATTTCAAAGGTTTTTATTATTGACAAATCCATCAGGTTTATGCAATTAGTCTATATATACAGTATTGGGTCTTGTTTTTCAAGATCTCTACAATTCTGACTTATGGCAACCCATTCTTCACAATGTGGTTGTTTCCTGTGTCCTAAAGGCTTACCACAAGGGGTCACATGGGCTCAAGGCCCGATGAGTTTTCTGAAAATTTTGATGTTTTGTTCCCCGAGCCACCGAGTTACGACTTTAGCCCAATATCAAGGTGCTTTATCATGTGGGAAAAGATGGTTTGTCACCAAATTGCTCTTGGATGGATGAATGGGAGTTCCTCTTGAAGGATGTTTCGGTACCATTCGTTATTTGGTAGACAATCTTTTTTCCAGATGCCTCAAACGATCAGAGAGGATTTATCAGAGAAATTATGTTCCCCAGTTCCCTCAGCACAATCTGATGTGTTTTTGGAGAGAAGCAGCTTCTTTGCTGCCCTCCTTGACACCAGACCATTCTCCAACAATGTCCCCTTCACTGTGTGTGCAATGCACTCACACCTGTCTATCCATTCTTGTGTAAGCTCTGCTCTGGTGGGGCCCAGATTAATGGACCTTCTTCAGACATGCAGTGAAAATTTGGGGGATTTGTTCAGTTTATGCAGCAGAATCTGCACGTATAGTACGAAATATTATAGTTCTTTTTTTCAGACATTTCAGAAAAAAAAGAACTATAATATTTTGTTAAAGAAAAGGAAGACATAATGAACTTCATAAAGTATGCACGTATAGTAGTCGAGAAATTTGCACATTGTTAGGTTAAATCTAAACAGTCTCATGCAGAAGTTTGAAAATTTGCGGCTAGTTTGTCACCGTTCAGCAGCAGTGTCTCTCCTGGACCTACTACTGCTCCGAGGAGGATCAAAGGATAACTTCCTGTTTCTGCAGTGGTTCCCAAACTTTTTGGCTTCTGACCCACAAAATGACAGTGGCAGAGACTCGTGACCCCAAACATCACTCGCAAAATAGCCAAACACTGCTAATAAATGAATTAAACCAGGATAAAATGACAACACAAACATCTACGACTATTATACCATGTTTATTCATCTGTTTGTAACAGTTTGTAAGGGCAAATATATGGTATTAGTGTAGCATGTTTCATGTGGTCACCATGAGCAGAGAGGAAGACTCAGGAGACAGTATTCTGGATACTGCAGATTTTAATGTTGATCAGGACTGGGGGCAAACCTTTAAAGCAGCAACAGGAGGCACAAATTAGCAACCCAGCTACAATACAGCTCCCAGCATGCAGGCTCATCTCAACTGAAAGACTTTACATAGTCAATAAACAGAATATTTACATTATAGTGTTAAAAAAAAAAGAATTACTTCCATTAAATCCTAAAATGTTCTATTGTTATTATTACAAGCTGGCAAAACTCAGTGTTGTAAAAAGAAATTAAATGAAGTAATTTCAGCATAAAATATCACAGTACCAGATTGTTTTTTTACAAAAAAATTCAAAATATTCCTGAACAAACCTTTAAAGCAGCAACAGGAGGCACAAATTAGCAACCCAGCTACAATACAGCTCCCTAGAAGAGCAAAAAGTACAAAATGTACAAAACCAAACGAACAGCACCATTAAATGCATTTTTGCAAAATAAAATGGCTCATAGCCTTATAAAGTTACAGGTTTTCATAGTTCACCATATTATAGCTGCATTTTTAGCATTTATTTTAAAGTAACAGAACTTAGCCAAGTGCTAACTTAAAACAAAGGGAGACACAGGGAGCACAACCTACCAGCATGCAGGCTCATCTCAACTGAAAGACTGAGCAGCAGGCTGCACATGGATAAAGGGTGTGTCTCACTAATTATGGCCCCCTGCGCAACAGGTACCAAAGAGGAACTATAATATTTACAGCAAAAATGTACATTAAAAAAATGATAATGTTACACAAAGACTTATAAACAGAAAATTCAAAGAAAAATAAATCATTTTTACTGAAAGTTTTGAGAAAGTTCACACAATGAACACAAAAAAAGGATGTTAAAAATAATCCTGCTACATGCTCCCCCCTGAACTTCTCAAAACTGTGCCCAGTATATGTCAAACTGAACTTGGGGTAAAAGACATACCAGCTAATAGCGGTCCTGCATAATTCTGCGACATAACCATCTCCCTCCACAAAAAGGAAAGCAACAATGACAAGTTGGCCAAACTCAACAATGTATACTTGCAATAAGATTGTGCCTTATACACAATCCCCCACAGGTAAGTACTACCTCTTTAGCTCAATTGGTAGGTCACACGACTCAGTGCTTTGACAACCCTTGGTTAACAACCAATGTAACAGTTTGACCTCATGAAAACAAATTTCTTGCAAAACCAGAAACAGTGTTACATGTCTGAATGTTCTTTTGTGTCATATTCTGTATCAATCTATTAACCGGTTTTACTATCCTACCAGCTCTAGTTCTGAAAAGGCTCAATGTGTCAGGTGATAGGACCTTAGGTGCAACAGCAACTGCTTCACTTGACTGATCACGTGAGTGACTGGGGCTTGAGTCAAGGCTAACAATGTTTCTTTCACTCTCCTTGGGCTCCTGAGGGTCTTCAGAGCCAGACTCAACAAATGACCCATCAATCAAATCTGAAGCGACCTGAGGGGGACATGGGTAGGGATCTTGAGAGTCCACTGTCCTTTCCACCCATTCTGCTGTACGATCCGCTTTTTCAGACTCTGAGTCAACAACAGAGGTGTCCTGGATGACGCTGTTTGCCCTACTTGGTTCAGGGGAATCATCAAAAGAGGATACTGACTCACGGTCAAGTTCGAGTGGCAGAAAGTTTGCTAACAGGAGCAGGTTGCGATGAACGACCTTGTCACTGCCAGTAGCTGTGTTCCTTATATGATATGTGTGACACTTCGGGTCTCTGGACACAACTGTGTAAATAGTGGAACACCATTTATCAGCTAGCTTCCTGCGACCTCGCTCACCCTTGTTCGCCAACAAAACCTGATCCCCTTCTTCAATGTCTGTACCCTTAACTTTTAAGTCATACAACCGGGCCTGGCATTGTTGACTGGCATCAGTGTTGGCCTGTGCCACAGCAAAAGCCTCCTTGAGGTTGTTTCTTATCTTTTTGACATAGCTGTTAAAGTCTGTGATCTCATTGTCTCTCTCTGCATTGTGAAACATTACATCAACCGGTAATCTGGGTATGCGGCCAAACATCAGATAGAATGGCGCATAACCAGTCGACTCGTGAGAAGTACAATTGTAGGCAAATGTCAATGTTTGGAGCAATTGTGGCCACTGACTCTTCTCACGGGGTGGCAGGGCTCTGATCATGTTTCCCAAGGTTCTGTTAAACCTCTCAGTCTGGCCATTGCCCATTGGATGATAAGGTGTAGTTCTTGACTTCTTCACTCCGGAGATCTTTAACAATTCCTGAATCAGCTCACTTTCAAAGTTCGCACCCTGATCTGCATGGAGTCTCTGAGGAAAGCCGTATACACAGAAATATCTGTCCCACAGCTGACGTGCCACTTGTTTTGCTGACTGATTAGGGCATTGAAACGCATGGGCCATTTTAGTAAAATGGTCAGTGACCACGAGCACATCCACACTCTGGCCTTTAGGATCTTCTGCTGACCAAAAGTCAAGACACACCAACTCCAGGGGGCTTGTGGTCTTGATGCTTTCAAGAGGGGCCCTCCCCTCTGGTTCAAGGGTTTTACTTACGACACACCTCTTGCAACACTTAACATACTCGCGGACACTGAACTCCATGTTCAGCCAAAAGAAGCGTTGTCTGGCGAGATGTAACGTACGGCCCTGGCCTTGATGCCCAGCGTCATCATGGACACCCTGGAGAACATGACCAATCAATGACAAGGGGACCACATACTGATGTCGCCTCTTGCCAGTCACCAGATCTTTGGACACTCTGTAGAGAATGTCATCAAGCATTTTCAACTTCTCCCATTGTTTCAGGAGCCTTATGGTCTTTGGGGACAGACTAGACCTCTCTCTCCGAGATGGTCTCCTTCCACGTACAACAAATGGGATGGCCTGTGAAATGATTGTGTCATTTTGCTGTGCATCCTGGAGCTCCTGAGTAGAAAAAACAGGTAAGGTGACTTGACCTGGTGGCACTAACCCATCTAGATCTTGAGCTAGCCAAGAGAAAACCCTTTCTTCTGAGACATTTTCTCTTTCTGACTGACCTAACAGGATTGCTAACACTTCTTCACTACTCAGTGACTGATGTTCTAGTGACAGAGTGATCTGGAAGTTCTGAACTTCCTGGCACCCTGTGCTAATCCTAAAGATTCCTTGAACTGTGTCTTCTCTCAACTGCTCTGATTCTTCCAACAAGCTTTCATAAAGCTCAGTCACAAGTCGCTGGGAAACTCTGGTTTTGATAAAGGGTTGACGGCTTAAAGCGTCTGCGACCACATTCTTGCTGCCAGGTATGTACTTGATACTGAAGTTATACGGGGATAACTTTGCCACCCACCTCTGCTCACATGCATCAAGTTTAGGTTTAGTGAGAATATAGGTGAGGGGATTGTTATCTGTCCACACAGTAAATGAGCTCCCCTTTAGCCAGTGACTAAACTTATCACAGACTGACCACTTTAACGCTAAAAACTCTAAGCGGTGGGCAGGGTATTTGCTTTGTGCTCGTGTGAGCGCTTTACTCGCAAATGCAATGGGACGTGCCCTTGTCTCTCCCTCTTGAACTTGAGATAGGACAGCACCTAGCCCGTCAGAAGAGGCATCTGTTGACAGAATGAATGGACGACTGAAATCTGGGTGAGCCAAGACAACGGACTGTAGAAGGGCAGTCTTCAGGTGGTCAAATGAGTCTCTGTGCTCTTGTTTCCAGTCGCTCACATGAAGTTTCCTGAAAGTAGCAGCACCACGAGCATGTCCTTTTCCTTTAGGGGCAGCAGTGAGTGCAAAGAGGGGTTTGGCTATACTAGAGCAATCTTGGATGAACTGCTGATAGTACATGACCATGCCCAAGAATGATCTGATTTTCTTTTGTGACGGGGTTCTGCCGTCTTCCATCATGAGGTCTGCCTCGGTCATTGAAGCGATAGCTTGGACCTTATCAGGGTCGGTTGAAACTCCATTTCCATCCACAACATGTCCAAGAAACCTTACAGTCTTTCTGAAGAGCTGACATTTTTTTGGAGCCAACTTCAATCCATGGGCCCTTAGACGACTGAAGACCATTTCCAGCCTCCTCAAAGCCTCTGCTTCATCAGGTGCATAGACCAGCACATCATCTAGATAACAGAGCAGTGTCATGAAGTTTTGGTCACCAAATATGCTCATCATGAGTCGCATAAAACTGGCAGGACTGTTGCACAACCCTTGTGGGAGTCTGTTGAACTCATAAAGACCCATGGGGGTAGTGAATGCTGTCAGTTTTTTGTCCTCTTCGGCCATTGCGATGTTATAGAAGCCGGATGTAAGGTCCATTGCACTGAATATGGCGCTTCCTCCCAAAGCAGCTAGGCAATCTGCTTGGTGGGGCAACGGGTGAGCATCTTTGAATGTGCGCACGTTCAACCAGCGATAATCCACGCAAATCCTTAAATCCCCATTCTTTTTCCAGACAAGAACCAATGGAGATGCCCACTCGCTATTTGATTTGCGGATTATCTCCAACTCTTCCATTTCTGAGAGGACTTCTCTAAGTTTGTGGTACTGCCCTGGGGGTACTCGACGATATGGAAGTCTGAATGGTCGACTGTCAGACAGATGGATCCTATGAACAAAGTCTTTTGCTGAGCCACAGTCGAGTTTGTTTTTTGAAAAGATGTCTTCATACTTTTGAATTAGCTGTAGAAGCTGACCTTTCCAGTAAGGTGACACCTCACAGGAATCAATGTCCAGACTCTCAAGTCCCAGTTTAGCTAAAATGTCTTCATGGCTTTGGGACTGGTCAGCTTGTTCACATGACACTGTCTGTTTATTTAGTTCCACCGAATCAACACTTAATTCTTCATCTAAATCTTCAATAGCAACACAAGCAGACACTTCTGCAATCTTCGTATTGCGTCTCAGAGTCACTGGTTTGTTGGAGGTGTTTAGCACTCTAACAGGGATCCACCTGTCGCCATACATGTTGGATACAGACCTGCATGTGATGATGTCATTTTTGTGGGTCAAGGTCTTTGGTGGCTCAACCATCACTGCACTGCCCTCAGATATGGCTGAGTTGGCAGGGAGCTTGCTCCATACAAGGTGTTCCTGTTTAGGTTGGAGGGTTATGGCTTTAGTCAACTTTGCTGTTCCAATAACTTCAGGAATGCTGTCCCCTCTCCACCTGTTAATACCAGACAGCATGTTAAGGAACTGGGCAATCTCAGGTATTTCAGCTGATTCGGGTCTGTTCATGACTTGCCAGAACTGTGTGGACTGTTTAAACTGTTTGAGAAGGTGTTTGATGACATTTGTCCCTATGATCATCTGATCTTTTTGACCAGGAACCACTAAGGTAGGAACTCTGAAAGTGCACCCATACACTTCCACCTTTAAATCATAAATGCTCTTGGGCTTGACTTTAAGACCCCCACAGCCTACGAGTACAATGTCAGAACACACATCTGTGGACATGGCTACTGAGTCAACACTACTTAAAATCTGTTCGGCCTCCTCACTAATGGTGCATGCCATTGAACCAGTGTCGAGTAAAGCCTTGAGGGAAACTGCATCCTCCACTTGGGCATTGGTGTAAAACAGACTGTCAGCTTTGTCCAGCTTGATTATGTTTTGAAACAACACGACAGTACTTGGGGGTAAGGATGTCACACATTCAGAATATACAGACTGGGCATCATCATGAAGTTTGAGGGTTCCTGCTTTATCACTCACACTGTCCCCTCCCGCAGGTGAGTAAATTAGTTTCCCTGATTGACTGTCTGAGACGTGGAGGGCTTGGGACAGTCTTTTCTTTGGTGACCTGTGTCAAAACAGTCCAAGCACCTTTTCTCTTTCATACAATGGGCACGTGTTGAATGTGACTTTTGTCCACAGACGCGACATGGAGATGGATGACCAAAAGAGGAGGTCTGGGCTCTGGTGGCAGCAGGAGTGGGCTGGCTTGTGCGTTCAAGCACTCTCTCCAACATACTTAGCACTCGCTCCAGTGCATTTGACTCTGGGGCTGGTGTTTCAGTTGGGTTAATTGAAGTATTTAGCTTGGCTGTATTCACATTAGCGTACTCTACGTCACATCCTAGATGGTCGCTATTTGCTACAGCGGTGGCAACATGGATGGCATGTGTTTTTGGCATGTTCGTAGCAGTCTTTTTGGCTTGATGCTCTCTCTGGTGTTCATCGATAGCTTCCTGTACCTCAGCAAGTGACCATTTACTAATGGGTTTGCATTTAAATACACAAGCAAGATCAGGGTTGGGACAGTTCCTGATAAACATCATGGCTATTTCTGAGTCCATGTTGTCCATCTTCCCCCCTTGGAACTTTAAGTGTCTGTCAGCTACTTCAGCGGCTGAGTTTAACCTGACCCAGTAGTCTACTGCCGTTTCCTTAGCTGTTGGTTGGGTGGCATAAAAATCAGCTAGTGGTAGACACGAGCTGGGGGTCTCACTAAAGTAGCGCCTGAGAATGTGGTATATTGTTTCTGGGGTTACTGTGGTGTTGCTGGAAGAGCTACTTTTCAGTCCCACTTTGACAATACTTTTTGCTCGGCCAAGGAGGTGGTTTAAAACCTCCTCTACTTGTTCACTGAGTGACAGACATTTTTTATGTAGGTATACTTCCACAGCATCAATCCACTCATGAATGGAGTACTTGTCTGTCCCGTCACCACGATACATGGGTGGGTCTTTAATGTCTGGTTTGACTATCAGACTAACCCTGGAGAGGTCAGCAGTTGTGTTAAATGGCTCTGCCCTGGCTGGATTATTTAGAGGGGGCTGTGAGCTATGGGAGTGTTGTTTAGCCAAGAGATGACCAGCTATAGACTCGCCTATTTGGCTCCCTAGCTCACCAATAAGTTCACGTAACTGTTGTGTGGTATTTTCATTGGGAGATACAGGTGTAGAATGTTGCAGATTATAATCCTGGGAAGTTCTATCTGCCCCAAACAGCACCTTAGGGATAGGCCCTGGTGTCTCACTCACAAACTTGAATAACCCCCGTCCTCTGCCAACAGGTGAGGACACATCATATGTCTGATCGTATCGGTTTGCCATAGTTCAACCAATAAGTGAACAAAGGAATGTCACAAAACAATGTCACAAAACAATCAACAAAATAAAAACTCACAATAGTCCGAAAAAATATCTTTTTTTTGTTGTTGTTGTTGTTGTTACCAGAATGTAGGACAACAGTCTTTTCCCCAAACCTCTTGGAATGATGACCACCACTACAGCTGACAGGATCCACTCGATGACCGGCCCGAACTCTGGGTTTCACACGCACGTCGCAGAACCTCGGCGATTGGCAGCAGCTAATCAATTGATCCGGGTCACGGCACCAGTTTTATGTAGCATGTTTCATGTGGTCACCATGAGCAGAGAGGAAGACTCAGGAGACAGTATTCTGGATACTGCAGATTTTAATGTTGATCAGGACTGGGGGCAAACCTTTAAAGCAGCAACAGGAGGCACAAATTAGCAACCCAGCTACAATACAGCTCCCAGCATGCAGGCTCATCTCAACTGAAAGACTTTACATAGTCAATAAACAGAATATTTACATTATAGTGTTAAAAAAAAGAATTACTTCCATTAAATCCTAAAATGTTCTATTGTTATTATTACAAGCTGGCAAAACTCAGTGTTGTAAAAAGAAATTAAATGAAGTAATTTCAGCATAAAATATCACAGTACCAGATTGTTTTTTACAAAAAAATTCAAAATATTCCTGAACAAACCTTTAAAGCAGCAACAGGAGGCACAAATTAGCAACCCAGCTACAATACAGCTCCCTAGAAGAGCAAAAAGTACAAAATGTACAAAACCAAACGAACAGCACCATTAAATGCATTTTTGCAAAATAAAATGGCTCATAGCCTTATAAAGTTACAGGTTTTCATAGTTCACCATATTATAGCTGCATTTTTAGCATTTATTTTAAAGTAACAGAACTTAGCCAAGTGCTAACTTAAAACAAAGGGAGACACAGGGAGCACAACCTACCAGCATGCAGGCTCATCTCAACTGAAAGACTGAGCAGCAGGCTGCACATGGATAAAGGGTGTGTCTCACTAATTATGGCCCCCTGCGCAACAGGTACCAAAGAGGAACTATAATATTTACAGCAAAAATGTACATTAAAAAAATGATAATGTTACACAAAGACTTATAAACAGAAAATTCAAAGAAAAATAAATCATTTTTACTGAAAGTTTTGAGAAAGTTCACACAATGAACACAAAAAAAGGATGTTAAAAATAATCCTGCTACATGAGCAAGGATTTTAAATTCACTTTTAGTTCTGGAGAACATCCCAGGACCCCCATTTGTTGTTTCAGGACTCACAGTGGGGTCACGACCCCAACTTTGGGAACCACAAGCTTAGAGGACTATCACCAGCAGATATGGTCTTTAATGTAAAATAACTACAGACAAAACATCCGTTTAGGTTCATTTTAATGGTAAAGTGGGACTTTGTAATTAATTTTAATTAATCTGATAACACTTCTTAACATTCTGGAGTTTATGCAAATCATAATGATGTTATAAAAGTGTGTTTATGTCTATTTTTTTAAAACTATATTATGTTTTAAGGTAATTTAATAAGTATTTTTAAAGAAATATTCCACATCTTTTCGAAGGACCTGTCAGATCTTTAGATTTATTCAAAAGTTTCTGTGCAACTTTGTGACACATTTATTAAAAATTGGGGAAATATGATGCACACATCCATCTTTTGTGCATCTACTGTATTATGCAGCAAACAAGAAGCAGATGGATCTGACACTGATATTTTAATTAAAAAAAGAAATATCACACATCAAACGACTGTAACAGTGTGATCTGCTTCAGCATTTATCTCTTATGTTACTGTCAGTGACGTGACACTGACATGTTGACAACCAAACCTCAAACTCTGCACTGGGAACACTTTCCATGCCTCCTGCTGTTTCCCAGGAATTTGTGTTCAAGCACAACAAACACACTCCAGCAGACAAGCATTCAGACAAACACACACACACACACACACACACACACACTCAAAGATTCTCTGACATAGCCTAATGAACATAGCAGAGCAACAAGCCGTTACACATACCTCATTCATTTCCCCGTACTGTTTTCCTTTGTCACACACCAGCAGCTGCAGATGCTGCACGTACACACACACATGCATCCTCTTAGGCGCGCTTTCGATCAAACACACACAACACATAACATCACACATAGTCACAAAATCGCACTGGCATGCTCAAAATTACACACTGTCCCGTTTTTTGTTTGTGACACTGCGTTAGCGGGAAGCCCGGCTGTGAGCTAACCCCACAGTGTTTTTTTATTCCATCTCCTCTGTTATGTTTGGCACCTGTTGTGTGCTTTACGTGCACACACACAAACACACTGCCTCACACTGTTTCATTGCCATTTGCTATTAATAAATTGAAGATAATAAAATTCTTTCCATTCCATTTCCAAAGACCACGGATGTTTGAAACATACTGCTCCATCCTGCAGGTTATTTCTGGGTTGGTTTTAAATGCATTTCCATAAATTACTTTTTTTAAACAACTCATAAACATTGTCTAAAGTGGTTTTCTGTGGTGGAAGATTCTATCAAAACTCAAAGTCATGACAGAGTGACGCTCCATGTTCTGTGAAACAAACAAGCGGATGAAAATAAAGTGACCTCTGGATGTTATTTCCTCTGAAGAGTTGTTTTCGTGGTTTTTGCGTGGAGCAGAACTCAATTTCACACGTCACGCAAACACTGCATAATAAAAAAAGTGTTACTGTGGGCTTTAATCTCTCTGTTTTTCTGTTTTTGTTCCCCCCACCCCCACCCCCCAAGTCACAAAAAAAAGAAACAACAATGTTGACACGTGGGAGCTGAGCTGAGCCGACAGAACCATCATCCCTTATTATCAGACTGCCTTAAAAGCCCGACACGACACACCGTCCTGTGGGGTATACGCACAGATGAGCAGGTGATGCTGCTGGAATGTGGACCAGGACAGGTGGGGGGGGGGACTTTTAGCGGGGCGAAGGCCCTTTGGCGTCATGGCCTGTCCCCCAGCTCTGCACGCTTCCCTTCAGGAACGTCTGCTGGCAAAACTCTGACAACAGCTCTGGATCCTGCGTTATGTTTCATTTGGCAGCTGTGATTATTTTCACAGAAAGAACATCTTTATTGATAAAAACTTTGACTGTTGTCTGCGGCTGTTTTGCTCACTTCTTTGTTTGGTTTGCCATTTTGTGGCGAGAACTCTGTCTCCCTCCTGACCTGTGGGAGATCCAGTAAAAATGCTATTCAGATTTTTTTTTTTTTTTTACTTTTAAAGAAAATAATACGTGTCCTCATAAAGACCTTTACAAGTAAGAGTGAGAAACACTAAACCGTTATGTTTCTAAGACATCCATTTCCTCTTTTAAGTTTTTTAAGACATCAAACTCTAACTTTGATCCCCTTTAATCTAAATTTCAGCTATTTCTGTTTGATCTGTTGTTTTTTAGACTGATTTTACATTGTTTCGACTGCAGATTGCATACAGATTATTCACTTTATCAACAGATAACTGACTTCTGATCCCCGCCTCCTCCTGAGTTCCTCCAGCCAAGCACCTGCCTGAGCAGTTACATGTGTTAAAAGAGTCCAGCGCTGAAGGACAGGTACTGTTTGTTGCAGAAACTCCCAGCTGGCTGTCATCGGCTGCAGGAGCTGAGAAGAAATCATTGTTTATGACAGTGAGAGCTCCAGGTGGACGAACCGGTAGGTCTAATGGGTCACAGTTTGTTCAAATGAAATGGCACCGCATGCAGGAAAGAGACGACCCAAACCAACACAACCTTGTATGCTCAGGTCAAATGGAGACAAATTGTTATTTGCAGCAATGAGCTGGCAGTAATTGCTACTAGCTGATTCACTGAGCACACGTTGGACCAACAGAAAGCTCGCGAGCAGCAGTTTGTCCCTTTAACGTGGTCTCAGACAGCTAGCTAACTCTCGCTTTAATGATAATAATAATAAAGACTAACTTGGTGTAGCCTCTCTCTATCCGAGCCCACAATTACTGGCCTGGTACGCTGTGTACGCACAGTCTGTCTGGGGAGCAAGCCACCTGATAATTCTCGGTTACCTGTCATGGCCACATATTCGCAAACACACTTAACATACTAATGTCAGGCACAAATAATAATAAGAACATTTTCAGGGTCATGCTGTAAAGGCACACATGTACAAGCATGCATACATATCACAATATGATAAGGGTGTCAAACTAATTTTCTTTTGTCCAAATAGTGAAGTAGAAACCAGCACAGTTACGTCATCTTATAGGAATGATTCCAAACCCCGGAGGAGTTCGCTCAGAGCAGGAAGTTCCTGATGACTAACAGCTTCATTAAATATAACAAAGCTTCACATTTATAACGTCGCTTTTATCAGACCTTCTATGAGGCACGGATTGTAAAATAATACATAAAACTAATAACAACTTTATATGACCAGATTTAGCTTCAAATAAAAATATTCAACCTAAGTATTTTAATTAATCTTAATATAAAGTTTAAACTAAATATTTGGCTAAATGCTTTTATTTTGAAAAGCTTAGTCTCTTCTGAAACTGCATGCAAGAACCTTTGAGTTCAAAACTCAGTTACATTTAAATTTATACGTTAATATGTAAATATACATATTTAAATTCATCCTTATACATTTAGATTAAATTTTAAACATTTGTTTATTTTTAACAATTAGACATTATGTTGCAATATCCTTTAAAAAAAAAAAACATGGTGAAAAAATGACACAAATTTTTTATTGTTACAAGAAGTTAAATATAGTTAAATGTAGCGGTTAAGATAACTTAACAATAGGTAAATAACAAACCCCACTGTGCTGAATGTGACAGATAATGCCTTTTTATTTTTTAATAGCACTTTTTAATTCAAATCTGAGTAAAATCTTCTTTCATCCCAACAAAACATTGCTTTTTTCCTGATACATTTAATTTAATTTAATTTAATAATTTAAAATAAACAACTCACTGGTATCAGGAAACAAGTTTATTTTACTTAATTTTGTATATTTTGCTTTGCTTTTTAAACGTAGATATAAAAATATGAATATTGCGTATAGTAGAATATGCATATTGTCATTATTCATATGATGAGATGTTGAGCGATAACTCTGCACGACAGACATGACAAAGTTGTTTAATGCACATGATGTGTTGCTATAGAAACAATAAGGAGATTCTGACCCACAAAACTGATATTAATAATACAAATATTACTACGTAATAAGCAAATTGAATAAAAATGCAAACCCGGTTTTATTCTGCTGTTAGAAATTGTGGCATGTTGTTACAAATCACATTTAAAGAGTCCTTGAGATCTGGATCCCATGGTGTTTTGTGACCCTAAGTGGAGTCCTGACCACATCTTTGGGAGTCAGCATAAAATAAATTATGCAAAAGGCAGTTTATTGTGCACATGGGGACAATTTGGCAAAAAATAAGCATGTACTACAATACAGTACAAGAAATGAAGAATAAACATCAAATAGATTGTCTGATCCAGTTCAAGGAGAAAATAATCACACCGTCTCAAGATTTCTAACATTTCTTTGTCGTTTACTTTTTAAGACTCTGACTATTTGACTTATCACAGAGCATTCTAGTTAGTGGTGGTTGATTTATTTTATTTAGTTGTGGACATTTTCATTCAACACATTTTCTCTCGCACACACGCTCACTAAAAGAATAAATTAGAATTTATTTGATCACCATCAGAACTGTGAAACGTAACAAATAATCACATGAGCTTGTGTACTCATTACCACCATGGGTCCATAAATCCACATTATCTCATACTCTGCCACTTTTATGGCTCAGCCACATCCTCTCATTTAGTGGCTGAACATTAATCAAGCCCATCCACGCTGCACACTCACCCCGTTTATCTCAAACGATCTCTCTGCTCTTCCCTTCAGGAGGACTGAGGAGTGATTTTTGAACCACGGGACGGAAACATGGACTGGTGTCTTGTCAGGCTCCTGGCAGCGTGCGGATGGTGAAATTATTATAAATGCATAAATCTAAATGAACTCATAGAAAATCTGTTTTTGTTCATGTTCCTTTTATTCAGCTCTGGTCCTAATATCGGCTTATCAGCTCAGTTTAGGTAAAGCAACAGATAAAAGCTATTTAAAACGTTGTTTACATTTGAATCCTGCAGTTGTACAATCTCATGGCCTTCCTCCTTCTCTGTTATCTTATTATAACTTTATTAAAATGCAGCATTGCACTATGATGCAATAAAGAATATATGCTGCAAATGTCTCCTATCAAGTGTTAAATAAGACCTGATACACACCTGCCTGTTTATCTGCGGAGGCTTTGAATGTGACCAGAATGATTTTGCACTTTTTGAACATCAGCTGACTACAAAACTGTTTAAATGCCTCGAGTCCTGATATAATCTCCTCTTGAATTATTCTGCATATGTTCTCCGCTGTGGTGTGGTTTACTGGTCTCCCATAGGCAAACCATTAATTGCTTGGCGCCTCTCAAGAAAAAAAAATGGGGGGGGGGGAGCAAACAAAGAAACAGTTTTGTTAATAGCTTGCTGCTGTTGGCTGCTGATTTGGCCCAAGTAGTAATGCCAAATCTTTTGGAACACACACAAACATCAAACTGCCACCCGTCATTAGCAGGGCTCCATGAACACAAATGAGTGTGTGTGTGTGTGTGTGTTTAGGTGTGTGTACAGATTCATGCTCACACGTGGATGTGTGTGCATGCACATTTAAATATAATGTGCACATCTGCTTTCATACATGCATGCGTCTTCATCATGACTGTTTATATTTTTAGTAAAAAAGGAGATTTTTGCAGTCAAATGTTGCTGCTTGACAATGCATGCGTATTCATACGCTAATATTTAAAAAACTGCATTGATTACGTTTAGGTTTTGTCATGTTTTGGACCTCTTCCCATCCCCGTTACTGAAGCATGAGATTGAAATTGACAGTCTTGGGTTGAACGATGGCACAGCAGACACAAACAACTGCTGCCAGCTTCCATGGCAGGTCTCAGGGAACAATGGTTTGGGGCAGCCAAATGGCATAGTTGCAATGTCCTTCTGAAGCAATTTCCTCACAAATATTTTCACTCTTCTGTCATGTTGTTGACTGTGTGTATGTGTGTGTGCCCAATTGCGTGAGCGGTGACGTCTGAAATATTTGAAAACTTGGCAAAACGTTCCAGCTAAACGATGAGGGATTTGTGTTTATTAATAATAATAATAATCTGATAGTACAGTTTTTTCTTTTTTTTTTAATTCCAACACTAGATTTTGCACAGGGTAACGCTTTCTGCAGAAATCCTTGCAACACCAAAAACCAGAAGTTGCACAAAGATATAAACTGTCAACACGAGGAAGGGAAAGAGAGCAGCAGAGGGAATGAACCCTGTAACCCCTGAGCCCTGATGAGTTTAAAGAAATAAATCTTATCTTGTTTTAATGGAGAAGATAAGTGGCTGGAGAGAGGAACCACGACATGCTGACACTGGTCATTTGAAACCTGTTTATGTGTGAAAGGATTTCAGCTTCAGGATCTCACTCAGTTTGAAGTCCAACAGAACTCTGGATGCAGATGCTCTCTCATTGCTGTCAGTTCATTAGTCCAGAATTTTATGTTTTCATGATCAAATGTGTCTTTTTCTGCTGTTAGTGCATGAAGCTCAGAGTGCTTCAGTGCTTTCTTGTGCATCTGAATAAAAATATTATGCAGCCAATTCAACAGAGTCCTCCAACTGAGCTATTTGAAGTGAGGGATAGGTATGGATCATAGCCTGCCTTGTAATTAGGAGAGATTGCTATTTTCCCCTCAGAATGGGCTCTTCTATCCTGATCTGTAATTATATGTTGTTCAAACATAGAGGGGAGTGTCCGTGAATCCTGCTTTATTGTGTCTCCTCTGCTACAACAAGTGCCAGCTTCTCCTTTAAAAATTTCATTTTATCATCAACAGAAAAGCATCCGGATATATATTTTAAAATGACGTTTTTGCACCATTCGCCGTCTTTTTGCAATTTTACATGATAATTCAAGACTGTGCTTCAAGTGTGGAGTGTTTGAGTGTGTGTAGTTTCAGGTAGTGCCCCAGTGACCTCCGCATAGTGACACTGACGTGCAGCAATGATGGATGTCCTGAGAAAGTGAAGTAAGGACCCACCTGGATAACGTTAATGTTAAAGAAACCTTAAACGTTGCAAGATGCCGACCGCTCCGTTTGATTAAGTGCTCCGATTCGCTTTTAAACATTTACTGCCGTCCACTCTAGTCGTCCTGCAGCACCTTCAGTTCATTTCAGCTTTAAATAAATTCATGATTTTTTCATACCGATGGCTTTCTCTGTTTAAAAGGGAAAACTGTTCACTGAATGAGGTTTTAAATCTCCAAACCGAGAGGTGTAACATTTGACCCCTGTGAATTATTACAGCCCGGGCCGCGTTCACACCACACACAGAGTATATTTGAGTGTCAAGCTGTGACCCCCTTGTTTTTCAGCTGGAGGAAATTGTCATGCAATGACGCAGTTACCGCACTGGAAACCACTTCCCCCTTTGTCGTGATTTTTTTTCTTCTACGGCCTAACCACCTCGTTTTAAATGTTTTGACCCATCGGAATACACACTCCACACATTCTGCCCCAGCGCTCGGCTGTTTCTCTGACCTTTTCGGTGCGTGCGGACAAAAACACCAAAAGCCTCAGAATTGCTAAACTTTACAAATGCAGCATTCAAAGGCTTCTCTATGTTTAGTGTCTGAGTGGGCTGAAGCTTCTTTTTAAAGAAATGATCAGACATGGACCAAAAACAAACACTGGTACTGTGCACATGTTTGGTTTCCGTGAATATTTGGCTTTTCCCCTCTCTCCCTTTCTTGTTTGACACTTGTGAAGTTCTGATAAAGTCTGAATATGAAATAAACCCCTTCATAATCTTTAAAAAAAATGATAAATACACAATCCAGGCAGATTTTTCTCCTTTAACAGCTTAATTGTCTTGAAAGTTTCCCAAATTTTCCAACACATTGTTAATACATCAGAACTTGAGGTTACATAATGAGAAAAGCCTCATCGCTGCTCCTGGATGAGTCGAAATCAACAATTAGGATCGTTTTGTGGAGCGATAAAGAAACACAATTCCCTCTTTATATTCTGTCTCGGCTGCAGCATAAATGAAAGGATGCAAACTGATTTATATTTCACTTTTTCAAGTCCCGCTTTTTAGTTTGAAATCATCCTATGTTTTTGTGCAATTAGCAGTAGATGCTTGTGCCTTCATACACCACAAACAGAACTGACTATTCCTAAGAGCCAGTACAGTTTGTCCTGGCCATTGAGATGCTGTGGTATGACCCCCTTTTCTCCTAATTCTCCCTCTCACTGTCTCATTCTCTCAATCTCATTGCCTTCTCTCCATCCTCTTTTCAGTCCACGGCAATTAGAGAGGCAAAGAGGGGAAAAGAGGAATGTGTGAGCACGCTTTGTGAGGATCGAAAAGGAAGAGAGAGGGGGGAAAGTGATAGATAAAGAGAGGGAAATGAGAGATAGACTGAGAAGAGGAGAAGAAAGGAGCAAAGAAGGACTATCTTAATTGGCCTGTGTGGCCACGCTGGGCTGTGATGGTCTGGGTTTGCCAAAGCCTGTGCCTCAATAGTTGGCCTGGCCTTACATGCATCCCGTGCATCCGGCCAACCAAAACTAACTCTAGTGTGCTCTTTGGCAGTTTCCAATATCAAGCCTGGAAGAGCTGTGCCACCCACATCTACACTCAGCAAGCCTCCCTGATAGGGTGAACATGTGGGTTTGGTTAGCATGAATCATTTGGCTCAAGGTGGCCTCTCGGTGATCTTTATGCAGCTCAGGTATTTGCGATGGTTTCACTGTCTTCGGTTGCAGCGATGCACGCCCACAGTTTGCATTCCTTAACAAGAGGTCATGCTTCCTCCCATTCAGTTTTCTCAAGGTATTTTCACAACAATGTTATTCAAAAAGCTTCTTTTTTGAAACTATGCCACGGTGCATTATCAGATTTAACGGTCATGACAGTTTGGTTCGCTTCGATTGATTCATGTCTTGCCAGACAGCGTCCTGTCAGGAACGATGATGAGAAGCCCCGAGGACAAGAGAGTGTGATCTCATTTCCAAGACGTGGAGTCATATTAAACACCTGCTGGGAACAGGTTTGGTCCCAGATTTCACTCATGCACCATGAAAAAAAAAAATCGCTAAAATGAATTATCTTACAGTAATATGTTTATGTTTGCAGATCGTTTAAGTTTTGATTTGTTGAAATAAAAATAGAAAGGTTAACTAATATTTTTCTGGGTGTTATCTGTTAAAAGCTGTGCTTGTTTTTAAACTGAATGACCTAAATTAAACTGCAGATTTGAGTTGTTAAATAAAGGAAGACACGTGAGCTCGCTGTGTGGGAACTTTTGCAGCATATTCTATTTTTGACAGAAAACACTTCCGGCGTTTTTTGTTTGTTTTGCAGGAGAATGGACCCCTTAGTAGGGTAATAAGGTTTCATGAGACAGGCAAAGGTGATTTAATAGAGCGATTTATGACCATAAAACACAGAACATGAGCTCCTCCGCGACGATAGCCAACCAGCCGCTCCACTTTGCCAGAGGCAGCACATGTGCATCTCATCAATGCAAGACAAAACTGTGCTCCAAGGCCAAAGGAACATAGATTTCTGCACTTGTGGCTGTAAAGTTCAAACTCTTTGATGCCAACTTGAAACTTACAACAAACAGCTCCAGTAAACTCCGCTGAACTGAGATAACCTCAGAGCCCCAAACTGTTCCAGTCCGAGAACACAGATGCTGTGCTGTAAATCTGCCTGGTAACAGACATTTCATGGGTGGGTGTGTGCCTCCATATTCAACAATGAAAAGCTGAGTTATTTTCAGGAGGCATGTGATAATTTGAGACGTGTTAAATTAAGTCTGAGATTTTTCTCAAGTGAAGGGATGGATGGGTGTGTCAAGCTTAGACAATAGGTCCAATTTTGTGGGGGTTGCATGCAGAAAAGCAAGAACTGAGGAGTTGTGGCCATCCTGCTCAAAGCTATGAGCATGCTGGTTTTCACTCAGAGTAGGGAACAGACAGGAATAGACAGGCAGCTGTGCAGGCAGGCATTTGACAGAGGGAAGACGTGGAGAGGAAAAAAGAAGGAGGAAGCTGGGTGAGAGGGGGAGAAAAGCCAGCTAAAAGCAGCTGGAGATTCTTTAAAGGCCTCAAGATGCAACAAATCATTCACAGGGGTTTGAATGATATAAAAATATTCAGGATTCACATTTAAAGCTCACCACATACCAAAGCTCAAAACACACATCAAAGATGTGCAAAAAAAAACCCACAGAGCAATAAACCTTTCAGACATCAAATGTTTTGATAAAATGTTTTCTTTTATTGATATTAAAAATGAAAGTACATGAATTGTGCATTTCGGACGTTCTAGCGTGCAGAGGTTAAATCAATAAAATACACAGGCTTGAGTGAGCTACTGACACAGAAAAACGTTGCCATTGCTCTGCAAGTTATCTCTTCATATTCAGCGAAAAGAAGTGGTTGTCTTTCACGCCATTCATAAAACACTAGAGTAGCCTGTTTGAACATTACAATAGTGAATGAATGCAGTCCTAGCAGGAAAAATATAAAATATAATAATAATAATATAATATTTATTATAATTGCACTGCCTGCTTTGTTGCACAACTGAAGTAGAATATAAGTAGAGCCAAGAGTCAGCGATCTCTCTGGCAGAAATAAGACAAAGTATTCTCTTGACTCCTCACCACAGTACTTCATGGCAAGTATCCATTAAATCTCAGTTCCATCGAAGGGGGGGGGGGGGGGGGGGGGGGGGGGAGGCAGGTTGTGTGACACAACGGAGGAGGAAACAAGGATGTGGCACAGAGTTGCCTTGTTTCTGACATGGCCTTGAGTGGTTTAGTCTCAGAGAACTGCATCATTGTGGCCGGAGGTGCAGGTAAGCTGCCGCTCCACAACGAGCTCACGGCTCTAACTCCGCAGCATCCACACCTCTCTGCACTTCTCTTCCTGAGTGCTTCAGAAAGGGTTCAGCGCGATAGCCCTTCATCAAATGCATAATGGATGCATTACTGGAAGATTGTGAGGGGTGAATGCAACAACTCTCTCTACGTTCAAAAGATCAAACTGAGATAGATAGATATCTAGATAGATATCTAGATAGATAGATAGATAGATAGATGATAGATAGATAGATAGATAGATAGATAGATAGATAGATAGATAGATAGATAGATAGATAGATAGATAGATAGATAGATAGATAGATAGATAGATAGATAGATAGATAGATAGATAGATAGATAGATAGATAGATAGATAGATATTCTCAGTTTGAATAACCTTTATTTGACCCTTAATAACCAGTTGCATCATAGTGACATCATTGGGGCATCAGTATGATGATGCGGAGCCACAACTCTTGACTTAAACAGATGTTTGTGGCCTCAGGCCAACCGAGACATACGAGTTGGTCCTTTGCACAGTTACAAAGACACGATTTAATGAAGGACTGGTCGTTTCTGTGCCATCAATACTAAAGTGGCTTCAAAAACATAGTGGGTTTGAGTACAATCAATGTTATAAAACCAATAATGAAAAGAGTCACTCTTCTTCCTGTTCCCAGACAACCCTGACAGGCTTCTGGAAATCCATGCAGACCATCCTATACAGATTATGTGCCTATTTCTGTGAAATAACTTGACTAATCAATCCAGGCTATGCTGCTGTTAAAATATTAATTTATGGTAATTATTTCAAATAAAAAAAAACATTATTTTTTGGTACAAAGCATCTACAAAAAAGCCTTACAACTCCAATTGGAAAACAAGAGATCATACAAAATAAATCTGTCAGTTGAGCATCAGTGCTACGTATATTATTTGGACCAATTTTTCAAATATATTTTATAACAAAATAAATAATGCCTTTATACAGTGCCCTTATTTGTATTTCAACAAACAAACAAAAAAGCTTGGCGGCTCATTACGCAAGATACAGCTCAGACTAAAAGGAAAATAACGTCCCTGGAAACTAATTATATTTCTATATATATATATATATATACATATCCGTATATGCATTTATACATACATAGATATATATATATACTGTGTTTTCAAGTATTTGTTTTCAGGCAAAAGCAGGTGAATACTACTGATATAAAATAAAAATTAAATGTTAGTTGACATTATTGCTGTTTTTTTTTAATCCCTTTGAATTGAAATTTTGTGCCTTTACTTTAAAACTGTAAAATAACATAACAACACCATGAAAACAAACCAAAAAAATGCCTAACTTGGAAAAACAGGAATGTCACGGTACCAGAAACTGACAGGGTTTTCCTTTTTTTTTTTTTTTTCATTGAAACATTGATATGAAAAAAGACAAAATAAAATATAATCATTATTATCCCACTTGTTCTTTGTCCATGCCATGTTAATTCCTGTCAGAGCAGTCCGCAAAGCCACGGCAAACAGGAAGTACTGTCCCAATCCAGGCGGTCCACGGTGTCCCATATGTGTCCCTGGTTTGCTCCGTCTTATCCAGCAGCCTCAGAGGGTCAGGAGGACCCAGGACTAGGTCTCAGGTCACCACCTTGCTGCTAAGGCAGGCAAACTAGTAATGAGCAGCCGCTGGGACTCGCCATGAGCCTAGATGCCAACACAGCCCAGAATTTTTCCTCAGTGACTCTTCCCCCCCTGACAGTGCCACTGTCAGGAGCTCCCCCATATCCTTGATTTTCTTTTATTAAAAGTCACACTTTCCTTAAAACGGAAAGCTTAATGTTCATTAAAAAAAAAAGAAAAACCAAACAAACGTGCTTTTCAACCTCTTCTTTGAGTCCATTCCCAAAGCTAGCACCATGACATTTTTTAAGCTACACGTTCATTGTTCATAAAAAAATAGTGCCTTTTTTTTCTTTACTTTGACGTAATCCGTGGCAATGTGCAATTTTGCAGACTTTTTTTTCTTCTTCTTCTGCTTTTTGTTTGTGATCAAAAAAGGTGCTGGAACAGGAATCTAATTTTGCAAAATAATTCCTTACAGTGTGGAAGTCCCTTTATAGGTAGAGGTGCAAACTAAGAAGAAAAAGAACTAACAGAGATTTTCTTTTGCCTCAGGAAAAAAAAAAAAAAAGATGTGGAATGGATTCTTTTCATGCAAGCTGCTCTTCACGTTCAGTTGTCTTCCACCAGGAAAAAATACAAACATTCTGCTAGGTGTCCTCTTGACACTTGGAAACACCGATCTCTCTCATCTTCTTTTCCCCTTTCCCTTTTGCTTTAGGGATCCACCTGAATTGCATTCAGCCGAATTGTTAAAGTTTTTTTCAACTCTTGTGTTTGTTCCTTTTGTATCAGTGACTGAAAGAGAAAGGGAGCTAAAGAGTTCAGACAGGAAGAATGTGAAGGCATGTTTGTGTGCTGGAGGAGGAGGGTGGGTGGTTGAGGTTTAAATGGGAGTGGGGGGCATTAGAAAAGGGCCATGGGTTCAAGACATAGCGGATGAGAGCAGGGGGGAGGGAGGGACTGGTGGGCCCGGACAGGGCAGGGGAGGTCAAAGAGGACTGCCACAGAAATGACGTCAGAGACAAAGCTATAATCCCCTAGTCTTTTTTGTCACCCTCATACTCTTGTCTGTGCAAAGGGCTGGCAGTGGGCTCATTTGTGGTTGACAAAGTTGTCCGTGGTGTGCAACACGGGGGGCAGTTTGCTGGGGAGGCTGATCAGAGGCCGGTGGAAGATCGACTGCTCCTGGGCTTTAATCTTCTCCGCCTGCCTCCGAAACTTTTTGGCCCTCAGGATGGCGGGGACGCCCCTCCGGAGCCGCTGGGCCGCCTTCCTCTGCCACACCTCGTATTTGGAATACTTCACGGTCACAAGCGGCTTCTTTGGGCCTTCCTATTGTGGCGTCCCGGCGAAAAGATAGGGAAAAGGGGAAAAAAAAGGGGAATGAGTTCATTAGGAGAGATAAGGCACAGTGCTACTGCTCATTACAATGGGGGAAAGCCTAGTTTATTATGATAAAACATGCGGTCATTGTTTGGCCAGTTAAATGAAAATCAAATGTCATTCTGAAAGCGCATAACGTCATAACAGCCTCCAGCTTGCCCTTGTTTTGGTTTCCTCCACTGAGAGAAGCTGTCAACAAGTGCTTAGTTCAGCCTCTTTAACATATCGTCAAAGGGAACAGCAGCTTCTCTCCCCTCATATACATATTAGCAGCATGTTGTCATGCAGCCTACAGCTCACTAAACTGCATCATTTCCATGAATCAAATTTTAAAAAACACTCATTTTGGAGCATCTATTGTGACATTAAGACACTTAAACAGTTATAGGTGCTGTTTGGAGCACCAGAGATTGAGACAAAGTGGGAGTGTTGGCAGCTAAGCTTGGATTTATGCGTGAGTAGCCAGTGCTCCATGTGAATGGCTTGTTTTGGTCCTGCCACTTGAAGAGTGTTTATCCCCCTTCATTCACTCCAGACCTGCTCAATAGGCTAAGAACAGCTGGCCCTCAGAGCAGGCTGTACCCATCAACTCTCCTTCCCGAGACAAACTGGAGACATGTCCAAACTAATTCCCCTGCACCTTGTTTATCCCTCATTTCTAACTTGTTGCATTTGAGAGGCATTTTTCCTTTTAAATTCTGAAATATTCATTACATTTACATCTTTATTTACATTTAAATACAGTTTAAAGGCCTAAAAGAAGCATCATGGCCCAGAATTGTAATGAGCAAATTTTTAAAATCCAAAAACCATTTTCTGTCTTTTCGTTGCCTTTTTCGACACTTTTCATTGTTTCCCGATTGACAGTTGTTTTGTTGTTTTTTTATTTGAGTCTGCTGTTATCATTACAATCAAAACATAATGTTTTGTTACGGTTCAGCGATCGCCACCACCTCTCAGCCACACACACAACCAAGTGACTCTGCCACCTCCTGAATATAACGTACTGTGACTGTTTTGACGTTTTCCACGATGGTCAGCACTTTGCATGGAAGCCTACTGCTTAGCATTGATCATTTTACAAGATAAGTCTGTTTCTGTGCAGGGTTCAGTCTGTGCTTCGTGTCAGTGGCATAGGGGTGAGGCACATAGGTGAATAGAGGCGCAAAAGATGGGGAGAAAAGATAAGAGGTGTTTGTTTGCCTGGACGCACCTGCTTTAGTGCGGGCATCACGGGTATGACCTGTAGAGAGGTGGCCGATACGTCCCTCTCGGACTTGGCGGGTTTGGCACAGTACTGCTCCAACAGGTTGAGGTCACAGCTACGGAAACAACACTCCTCTACAATCCCACGGTTCTGGGAGCGCCTGTTGTTGCCCCTGCTGGTTGGCCTACCTGAGGAGAAACACAGCAGAGATTGAAGAACGAGGAGAGCGAGGGCAAAGCCTTAAAAAACACACACACTGGCACAGTAATGAATCGAGGTTGTTTTTGCAGGATTACTTCAACAATCATAGCAGCCTTTGGAGAAAAGAGGATAAAAGGAAATCTGTGACCAAAAGCAACAAATATTTTTGGTGTGAAGGATAATCTGATTAGGCCTATCTATCTGCAAGTCCTTAAATGAGACACAAGTAAACACCCTGTTCTGTAGTGACCAAAAGAAAGACCTGACAAGCTTTTGGAGTGAGTAAACAAATAAAGTTACAACTCATGGAGGAGGAGGAGGAGGTGAGAAGAAGTTACATTAAAAGGCCAAATGGAATTACCACAAAGAGAAGGAGAGTCAAAACAGCAAGACGGGGAATTCATCAGAGAGAAACATGTCGAAGAATAAAGTGTGGGGGTGGATGGTTAGCATGCTGCACAAAGTAACTTTATACACAATCAATAAAGGCCTTGTTTGAAGCCAAGCAACCAGCACAATGTCGGAGAAACCTCACGTGAGGAAAGGATTTGATTGCAGGAAGAGGAGCAGGAGAGAAAAAGAAAGAAGTCATCCAGGGAGAGGGTGGAGGAGGAGAGAGCACGTCTCTGATGACCCAAAATGGACACATAATGACGATTCTGATTGAATTCACATCGATTATGTTGCCACATCTAAGGATATGAGCAGAGGAAGGGGTTTTTATTTATTTATTGAAGTTATGTGTGTCGTAGATACTGCAGACAGCAAACAGAAGCTAATCCAGGTCAGGATTAACGGCAGTACTTTTACACAAAGCTCCACAGCTCTCCTGTCATCGATACAATAAAAACAATAATCAGAAGTGATGTTTCATCAGCCTGACATCAGGGCCCCATCTCTCCCCCCCCCCTGCACCTCCTCCTCCTCCTCCCCCTCCTCCTGTCCAGCTCATCAGTGTGGTCTCCTGGCCTGGGAATACTGGTGCTGAGGTGACTGGTATGCCTCTCGGGGTGCTATTACTTTACTGGTAAACAAGCAGCCCATTGTGTCGCCTAGTCGTGTGTGTGTCTTCGCAACTCCCCGGCTTTTCATATGCAATGAGAGGTATAGGGCTGTGAGCAGAGTCAGCAGAGCAGCCCTGTGGACGAGGTCTTGAGACGCACAGCTGGCTATAATCTCCCTCCCTGTGTGTGTGTGTGTGTATGTGTGTGTGTGTGTGTGTGTGTGTGTGTGTGTGTGTGTGTGTGTGTGTGTGTGTGTGTGTGTGTGTGTGTGTGTGTGAAGGAGAGAGAGAGTGCGCGTGTATGGGCGTCAGTGCGTGAGAAAGAAAAATAGCAAACACGCATACCACACAGCCACAGACAGCCTCAGCTATCCAAACAGATGTGCGCAAATGAACAACAGAGAGATTCAACAGGGGAAAAATCAAATCAGAAATGAAAAGAAAAGAAGACGCTGTGTGAAAGCGTGCAGTGCTCCGAAAACCTACTGAAATAGAAGCCTCTGTCTTCGCAGACAAACTGCAGCGCATCCACCAGCTCTCCCCCACACAACGTCTCCGCCGAGGACATTTCTACAGCGTAGAGCGTCAGAGCCAGCGCGAGCAGGAGCGCGCGGCTGCTCGAAGACATCTTCCTGACCTGCGGGGGGGGGGGGGGGGGGGGGGGGGGGGGGGGGGGGAACATTTAGAGAACTAAGAATAATTGTATATGCATGTAAAGAAGAAACAATTAAGGTCGCAGCCAGATGTTTTGTTTTGTAATGTAAGAGATTAAAGTCTTAAACTCGTGCGCGCTCGTTTCTCCCTGTGCCAAAAGCTGCTCTGCGCACTGACCTAGTAACTCAGCAAGAGTCCATTGAGTCAAACGATGTTAAAGCAACGCCCGATCAGCTGCTGTCATGCGTTTGGGCACCTGGGAGAAATGCTTATTCCGAAGGAAAACTGTCGCCAGTATCTGCAGCTTTCGCTGTCTTGCTCAACTCTCCAGGAGTTGCAGGGGACGGCTGCTCGATAGTTAACCACCCGAAAAGTCAAGAATCAGCATATATTTCCCCCTTGCTCACCCCGGAGTGAGCTCAATGACCCTCAGAGCTACCGCCCCCTATCTGCCGGCAAGACGACCAGCTGTTCGCCCCGCGTCCGGCGACCATCCAGAGCAGAGAGATCCAAAACACTTTCTCTCCCTCTAACCTGACACCGACGCGCCAAAGCTTTGCTGCTCCCTTCGCATTTTTGTGCATCTTAAACTTTTCCTTGTTCTCTTTTAAAATCATGCAAACAAGGGGATCCCGGCTGCTCGAAATTGCGCATCCTATAAACCCGACCGCCGTTTTCTCGCTCAGTAAATCTCTCTCCAGTTCCCGGCTGAGCGCTCTCACACTAGACAGGCTAACTCCAGCTCTTTACCTTTATTCTGCTGCTGTCCGTTCTCCGGCAGGTGTGACAAAGGGAGCGGTGTCTGTGCTGGGTTTCCATGTCAGATGGCAGTAGTTTGGAGAAGTTATTTGGTTGGAGATTATTGCAGGTGAGTTAAGTTTCCCAGTTGGTGAGGCTATATAGAGATGGTGCGTGAGAGGCTGTCCCAAAGACCAGGCGACAGGCAAAACTTCTCAGGGAGAAGTATTTTATACCAAAACACGCCCCTTACACCCACCCCGCTCCCCTCGCTCCTCCTCTCTTCACGGTTGATACAAAAAAAATGGCCCAGAGATGTTTTATAGAAAAGTGCTTAAAGAAAAACGGCGAAAGAAGGGTGAGAGAACTCCTCCATTGGCATTTTCCTACGCGCCGTAACCTACAATCACAATGTTTACAGTCAGGGCGCAGACTGAACGAGAATAGCCGTAATTCCTGCGACTCCAAGGGGAGGGAAAAAATGTCAATGTCTCCGCTCTTTAATTAAGATCATGATTAGGTTGAATCAGTGCGCCCGGTGTCTGCGGCTGCCCTCTGACTCAGGTGTTGATGCAGTCACTGGGGTCAAAGGTGTCTGGACTCCAACTGGTGAGAGAGAGGAGGGGAGATGCAGCAGGGACTCTCAGCTGGTGGCCCGTTAGAGCCAAATGTTTGGAAACCTTAACTGACTTTAGATATTGCGTCATACCATGAATAATCAGGATAAATAAAATTAATAACTCCTTTATTACAAAGCTATAACAGGACTGTGTCCAACACTACAAGCAAATCCAGATGTTTATTTGAGAGGCTTCACAGCTGGGAAGAACAACCAGTAAAATGCGCTTTTTTAGGTGGATCTGACGCACATCAACGACCACCTTCACCTTTAATGTAAAATAAGAAGGTCCCTTATGTAAGAGAGTCTTCTACAAAAATTAAAAGTCCAAACGCGTCTCCAGAGTCAGACTGACCTCTGCTGGTCTCGTTGGAGTACATCCGTTTGTTTTTCTTGCAGCTCTCGAGTGTCCACTCCGCTGAACTGCTGATCCAGGATCTGATTAGCAGCTTCATGAGCAGCAGGAGGTAACATGTCCGGGCAACCTCCCCAAACACGATGCATGCAAGTGAAAGTTCACTTAAAACACACGGTCAGTTACTTCTTAAATAAAATAAAATACATAAAAGCATTTACTTTTAGTACAGGATCTTATTTTACATCTAATTCTCAGGGCTTTTATTTTGAAATTTGACTTTTGTTTTACTACAACTTAGGGTTGCAGCAACAACAACAAAACCTGGCAGAAATAATGCAAATATTCTTTGTTTTAATGATTTCATGCATTCAGATACAACCAGCTGGAGAGCGCCCTCTTGTGGCTGAGGACATATTCTATACTGCAAAACAAAGAGATGTATCAATAAAATCAACCCAGAAAACGATTGATCCTTTTTTATTATTTGACACGTTGCTATCAACAATCACACTTTAAAACAGATATTTTTTGTGTTCTTTTCATACTTAATTTACACAACAAGAACAGGACAAGACAAAACATCAAATATATATAAATTTACATATTAAAGAATATGACATAATCGCCACTTTGCTGTTATAATATTTTGAGTTTAAAAATCTGAAAATAGTCGCATTTTCTTCTATTTTTCTTTTGAATACATTCATCATCACAGTTCTTCTTTCTTTCTTTTTTTTTTTTGCCTCTGACATGAACAGCTTCTCAAACAACACACCTCTGCTTTGAAAGCACAAACACATCATTTCACAAAGGCATCCAAACCCAGCGAAGCGTCAAACAAACACCTTTAAAGACTTTTCACACGCTGCGTTTTGAGGTTTTAATGGTTGTCGGTCAACCAGGCAGCTACAGCACAAGCAACAAGTCAGAGTTGGACTGGAGGTACGGCACAGAGAGATGAACACACACTGCAGAGCTCAGAAGAGAGGAAGCAAACGCAGACAGGATGGATGGAACTTCATCAGGATTCAGGACAGAATGCTGAGGGCGTCTGTCAGCACCTTGATCTCATCCTTCACGCTCTCCAGTCCTCCTTGGATCTTCAGAGGGTTGTCCAGGACCTCGACGCTGCAGGTGTATGGATCAAACCGGACCGAGAAGGGACGCTTGATACCAGCTACGTAGGCCCTGGTGAAAGTTTGAGTTACAAACAGATCATAAAGTGCTAAAACTTAACTAGACTTGATTATTTTACTTAATCTAGAACAAATTTTGAGTAGTAAACTAAAAACCGTTCAGCCATCGTTTCATAACCTAAAGGAACCCGTAAACTTTTCATATATTCTAAAGACCTATCCAAACATCCTGATGTTGATTATTTTCGTGTCTATACAGAAGGGAGGTCAAGAGCTGTGTTCACGACTGTCAAAACACTCACTAAAGCTACTTGTTTTGAAGAGCAGCATTTCATGTGTTTGCCAAATAAAACTCCAGCGTTTTTCTTGGTAGGAAAGACTATATTAGTAACAGCTGTCTTCTGGCTGCAATGGTTGACCTACAAAAGTTTGTGGCCTCGGGGTTTGGCTGGCTGTTCTCTGACCTTGTCCTGACATAACCCTCTCGCTCTTTTTTTCTTCTTCCTTTCTTTTCCCAGTATAATCTTCTTTTTTACTTTTTATTTAGGTTCAGTAAAGAGAAAGTACCTGAATTTCTCCTTGGCATTTGAGAAACTCTCTGAAACAAAGTAGACGGGCTGGTACGTCTGGTCTTGATAAGGTTGGATCGCTGCAGCCTCTGGCTCAAACTCCCGAGTCTCCGGTTCGTCAGAGAGACAGTGCTGGGAGGAGGTAGCAGGAAAGGGAATTAGCTGGGAGATCAGCTGGATTTGATTCTTGTTTTTGAAGAAGGGAGAAACGTGCTGGAACATACCACAAGTTCTCCATAAGACGAAAGCAGCCCAGCCCCGTAAGCTTTAACTTCACCGTTCTGTTTACAAAGGCCATACTCGACTGTGAACCAGTAGAGCTGGTGGTAGAAACCAAGAGTTGGATGGTTTGGGAAAATGGAAACAGGTGGAGCATGGATTTATTATTTATGTGTGAAATTTCAGAATAAAAGCCGTGCAAATCTTTCGGAAACAATCTCATTTTGAGGTGAGATTTTGAGTTCAGGTTACTAAAAGATGTCATACAGTCTCTTCTCAATAATTTTATTGGTTGCTTTGTTGGTGCTGGAGTCTTACCGTAGACAATTTCTCAATATCTTCATCTGAAGCCCCCAGCGACGCCAGACCAAGATTCTACATAAAATGATCAATATTTGATATCAAAACATTCCTGCACAGCATAGGAAATAATTACATCTGTAGCTTTAAATCACTTTGAATGCTGACCTGAGAAAACTGGGCAAAGGTTTGGTCAGCCAGCATGGGAACGTGGCCCAGCAGCTCATGGACACAGTCGCTGAGGATAAATCAAAAATCGATTGTGAGTTTTAGGTACACAGATGAGTTTAACTCATTGTGGACTCAGTGATTACAAGTTGCTATTACGTACTTTAACTGAAAAACACTGAATAGAGAGTAAAAGGTCAATAAAAACCTTTTAAATTGTCATCTGTGTAATGCTAAATGTTGTTAAATCTAAAAAGAAGTTCTGATCTTTCATCAATTTTTGTCTCCAAAACCACAAACCTTTATTGAAATGAGCTGACAGACAGTTTAAGAGGAAATAAACTCACATTTCAGACCTGTGCAGAGATTCTGTTACCATTAGTGGCAGAATCTAATGTAATAAACAAACCCAAAGGAATCCAATGAGGACTCACGGTTCTGGGGAGTGCATGGGGGATGAGGCGTGACGGATATACTGAGTGCACTGGAACACTCGGAACGCCAGACTGGCTAGAAAGTCTCTGGCTGAGAGCAGACCTGCCACCGGACGCAGCTGGAAGCCTGTTCGTTCTGCGGGACAAACAGGAATAATCAGGCCCTGATGGAGTCACCAAACATCTGCGTTTAGGTTTCATTCCTCTCATAGCTCCACGATGCCGGCAATACCTTTGAGGAATCGTGACACGTCTTCCAACTGGGGAATGTTGTCTGGACTGTACCCACAATGCCTTTCCAGCAGACGAAAGGCCTCGAGGTGTTCTTTGCAGGCGTGGGTGGTGTACAAATCCCTCAGGGTCAAATAGACCTGTCGCCTGATTGGGGACATGATTAAATACTCGAGACTTTTTAAAGTTTTGAAACGTTTAAAGACTCTGTGTTTATAGTAATATCCTATTTATCGATTCAAATAAAGTTATTAGGCTACCGTATCATTTTATTATATTATTATCAGTCATCTTGGTCAGAAAACATATAAAACTCCTCATTTTGTTTCACTGCAACATTCCAATGCAAAAACCTTCAACATTCTCAAACAAACCCTGCAAAAATGACCATAAAAAGACTAAAAAGATGAGTTGTTCACATGCATTCTGATAAATCTTCCTAGATCTATTAGATGTATGTCCCAAAAACCTTAGGAAACCCAGATGGTCGGTCTGAGGTGTTTTACTGGTTAAAGAAGGATCAACGTAATATTAAACGTGTGTCTGATTAATGTGTCTTCTTTAAGTTTTGTGCTTTTTTGCTCTCCCTTACATGTAAATTCAAACATTAGTTCTCCTTTAAGTGAAACAAGTAGCTCAATCTGTCCAAAGGGAATTATTGTTCAGTTCATCAGCTGTTCTTCTGAATATATAAAGAAAAGAAAATCACTTCAGATTCAGCTTGATTTCCTTGTCTTATTTCACTAAAATAACCATGTGCAATAAGATACTGAGCTCTCTCTCTCTGCAGCAGATCTTACCAGGTGTCAATCTCCTCCTCTGTGTATTCAATTCTGGGGATCGGCAGTCCACTGGAAACATATCCACATATTCATCAGAACATTTTGAAATTTGTGTCATTTTTAGGACTATCTGTGACAAAAGAATGAATCTCACTATTTGTACGTGAAAGCAATGTCTCCAATCATCTTTCTTCTTTGTCGGTAGGCAAGATCTCTGTAGCCCTGTTATAAAATAAAATGTATTCAACTCTAATATTTCTTAATGGTTTGAAAACATAGCCAGTCATGTAAAGCAAATTGTATCTTATGCTTCGGGCAAAATGCATTACTTACAGGATGGTCTTGATCCAAGTCTGGATCAAATTTTGAGACCAGATGATGACATCGGTCCAGATCTGCAATTTTCTTTGGGAACCAGTGAACTGATACAAGATACAGAAAAAGCAGAACCTCTTTTTAAGAACTTATTTATCCAAAACAGATTCCAAATTTTAAATATATTTCAGAAAATAATTAAAGTGTGAGATCACATTTGACTTCTTTGGTGGTTTTGACATCCTCCGCGTTCCGCTTGATGGAGCTGACCAGAGTACTGACGTCTGAGAGGTGGAGCTCACAGCGAACAAAGTACTCCAGGCCCTCCAGGCCGTCCTTCTGCTTCCTGCACGGCCGCGTCTCCAAATGGTGAATGTGGGCCTCAAATGTCTAAAACACAGTCAACGCCCTGACATGTCACTTTGTTCATGATGCAAGATTTTAATTGTTTGACTAAACTGATCATTCAGATAATAGATTTCCTTGATTTTAAAATTAAATTCAGTCAGAAAAATAACCAAATGATTGAGGAAAAAATGTTTAGTTATACAGTAACATGCGTTTGAGATCAAAAGCACAGCAGTTTATTTTTTATAATATATTTTCATTTGCTTTAACTAACCAATATTACATGTGTGAAGGGCAACATTATTATGTTCCTAACTCATTTACAAATAATTTGAAAACAAGTTCATAACGTTTTTTTGCAAGTTGTGGAAATATATTCCAGAAAACACCCGAATAATAAATTATTTTACTCAGATTTACAACTTTTTACAACTCTACTGTTAATAAATGCAGAAAAATACAAGAAAAAGGAAGTATTTTTCATTATGACCCTGTTGACCCTTAAGATAAAAATCTATGAACATTTTTCGTTTTTGCATTTATTATTCAGTTGGACCACTAAGGGTTTAATAATTTAACTTTTCAACATTTTTTAGTTTAGCAGTTTCTTATAATAACTTCCTAAATTAAATTGAGATTAAACTTTGCTCCACCAGCGTTTCACTTCCCCCCAGAAGAAGCACAATATTCATTAAAATAAAACAAGTAAACCTTTAATTTAGCATCAATGTTTTAGTCATTATTAACTACTTTCATACCTCGAAGACTTTGAGTGTCCTCGACAGCGCAGCAGGCGTCTTGGAGCTCCTTAAAGTGAAGAAGATATTGAGAAGCGCTTTTCCGTCTTCCTCCTCAAACACGATCTGCTCGCTGGCTTCAGCAGCCTCTGCAGCCGCGGCAGCAGCCTCCCTCTCCTTCCGCGCGTCTTCGATCAAACTCTGGCGTCTACCGACGAATCTTGGAGACTGTTCCAAACACAGAAATCACAGAGAGTCCTGCATTTTCTGATCTGTCTGAGCACACAACCGTACCAAACAGCAGCTGCTGGACCTCTCCATTGCGCATTTGGAGATGCGCAATGGAGCCATAATTTTGGGGGCCATTCTCTGTGTCAGCCAGGCTTGGACGGACTATCTATGAGCGTTTCCTGGTGGGTTGTTTGATCTGACCGGTCCGTTACACTAGTAGATCAGCAGGCCCACTGACACTGTTTAAACCTTCTGACGGTCAGAGCGTCCTATTGATTACTTTCTACAATGACTCCTCCTCACTTTGGCCTTAGGATGAAAGGTACCGTTATCTGGTCACCAGTCCGACCAGTGAGTAACACAGCTGTGTGCACATCTGTCTTCATAATAAAATGAAGTTTTTCTAACAAGAGCTGGAGCTTAAAATTTGGCCAAGTAACAATTTTAACACTAAAAACATGCACTCTGTCAATGACTGTATCCTTTGTTTTCAGACTCACGTTAAATACTGATCTTTAAAACGTTTTACTGACACGATGCAGAGCCCTGCAGGCTGTAACATGGATAATAATTAACTAATTATTTGTAAAAAGTATGAAAACGGTGAGCCTTAAACAGTTTTTTTTTTTTTTTTTTACCCCGTGTCCTGTCCGGCTGTGGAGCAAACAGAATAATGTCTGACTGCCAAAAACAAGCCCAACAGTGTTGCTGTTTCAGGTGAGAGCCTTAAACAGTTAAAGGGAGGCAAACCTCTGCTGAAGTCAGACTTCAGCCCCCCCCCCCCCCCCCCCCCCCCCCAAGCCAGATGTGTCTCCCCCCCAACACACACACACACACACACACACACACACACCTCTGGGATCAAAATTTCGTCCATGAATGGAACAGACATGCAAACAACGTAAATCGTAAAAAAACAGCATTAAAACATGTGGTACAGCTACTACATAATATATTTAGGCACAATTGGGGTTCATTACTATGCGCTTTTACTTATTTGGGTCAAATAGAATGCGCGTCATGCGCTACCGGTGCGTAATGGAGAGGTTGCCAAGCGTTCTTCGCGCTTATGTGGAAATGTAGTGGTTAAACATGACTAATGGCTAAAACACAACATTCTGGGTGTTGTATATTTAGATATTAAACGTGTCTTACCGTGATGGAGTCCGACCTCTCCAGCTCGGATGCTGCTCTGCGAATGCTCTTTGAGGAGGACGTGGAGCTGCTGGAGAGGGGCATCTTCACAAGTTGATCTGCGTTGACTGCGTGTAACAGGAGTGACTGGAGCTCTCTCTGACCTCCCCGGTCTGTGTTCAGTTTTTTTCTCTTTTTTAACCGGACAGGTTGTCTCTTTTTATAGGATCATTTGTTTGTGACGTCAAACAGGCGAACCTCCCTCTAATCAATCGGTGCGCCGGTACCAGACTCATTTCAACTTCCAGCCATGCGCATCCGTTCATATATGTCGAATTTTAGTTTGTATTCAAAGCATTTTCACAAAATGTTTGACACTTTTCCAGAAATGGATATGAGTTATAGTTTTCTCAGTGTTTGTTTAATTTTGTATAAATAACAATTAGACACAGAAGGGATTTTGGAGACACTGTAGTCATTTTTAGACAATAATCAAAGCTCTGACCTCGGGGCTTTATTTAAAGGTTAGACCAAAGAAAAGTCAACTGTAGAAAATTAAGTCACTTTATCAGCTCAATCTAATCTCTACAGCACTGAGAAATTAGATTTGAGTGAGCAGGAAAAAACAAAAAGACATGGTGTACCAGGGGGGGAAAGCAGCAGACTGTTTTTCCTTCTCAGGTCTGTTTCCTACCTCAGCAACAACCACATCAAGTGAATTTGCAGAGCTTTTGGCTGACGACTTTAGTGGTTAACATGATTGTGAATGATGTACGGTGCCCAAAGGCAGGATCAGGTAAAAGGATTATTTTGGGACCTCTGGCCACTTGCTGGCACAACAGCGACCTCGCAAAGGTGCAGAAAAGGCAGATAAATGCTAAAGAGCACTGATGTAACCCTGGATATGGGAAAGATTGGCAATGGAGGGTTGTGCACATCTGTAGAATAAACAAGAAATGAGGCAAAGAGACAAGAACTGTTTTACTTTGATTAAGCCTATTTTCTGCAGCGCATCAAAAGAAATTGGTGTATCAATTTAATCTCATTCTTTGTTATTTTTTTTCCTTTTAATTGTGTTTTTTTAAGTGGTATAACATAAAAGGCCAAACAGCAGCTTGACATTTATCCAGAGATAGCAACAATCATCAATTTCATGCTTCTTCCATCCATCTCTTTTTAAGTAGTTTACAAGGAAATCAAATACAGACAATAAGAGACAGAAAATAAGCACATTACTGTCTGCCCAAATACTTTATGACTCACTCCTGACTTTATGTAGTTTTTTTGTTATTGAACATCATGTTATTCTTTTTTATGTTGTCTTGGTAAATAAATCTGCTGCAAATATCCAGTAAAACCAGTCAAATCCACGTGATCCAAGAACACACACACACACACACACACACACACACACACACACACACACACACACACACACACACACACACACACACACACAAACACTCTCTGTCCTCAACATAACAGAGGATAAAGACGGAGGAGCTGATTAGCAACAAGTCCCAGCTGCCAAACTGCCTCCCCTCACTCTCTTCCCTGAATCCAAACACCTCCTACACCTGAGCAGAAACACACCTCTTTTTATTAATGTGTTTCCTTTTTCATGTAGTTACGCAAGTTTAAATTAAATAGTAGACAATTCTGAGCCACAGGAAGTCAGAGGACACTTTTTATTGAATGTTATGTCAAAGGTTGGTCCGTTGCTCAAGAAAATGTTCACGAGTCCCAATTTAGGAACTGATCAATACGATTTTGTTGTTTTTAAGAACAAATGGCCCATGTGGATTGTCGGATAAATCCTTAAATTAATATATAATTTAGACATTTTGAAGTATATGTGTAAAAGTTCTGAATATCCAACCTGTTTTACCGAGCTCTTTAAATAAGCTGTTTAGTGAAACAGAGGGGGGTTTCGTATCCGTTCAAATTCCTTTTCCCTCTTAGCGAGGTTCCTCTCAAATGTATTTGAGATCCATGCCTAATGCCAATCAAATAAGACAAATGTGTTGTTAGTTGTTATCAACTTGGATGAATTACAATTTTATTTTCTGGTCCCCCCCCCCCCCCCCCCCCCCCCCCCC
>SSNR01000209.1:140817-198013 GCA_006937965.1 Callopanchax toddi
CCCCCCCCCCCCCCCCCTCATGCCCCAAATTTAAAAAAATGACAGAGGAAGCCAGTCATGCACAGGTGTGTGCAAAATATGAAACAATATCTGTGTTTGACACATGATGTCTTGTTGAACAGATCTCTCCTACAGCAAAATGGATCCTCTGCACAAAACTGAACGATAGATTTAACATGATGATGGATTAATTTACCCATTCTACATCTCACTCTGTCTTTAATAAATGCTTTATTTTGTTTTATGTAAACTTGTCTTTAACATCTGTTCTCTTAATTTTGGTGTTTTTGCATAACTTGTTGATTCAAGCTGCCATGACCAGGATGAGTTGATGAGAAAATAGATAAATAAATCAACAGATTTTTGGTGGGTTAGTCCTCACCTGGTGATGCAAGGGTCACAGAAACAACTTGTGATGGCGTAACACCGTCCATCTCCCCTCCAGCTACGGCACAGAGCTCAGCAGCTGGGAAGACTCAAAATTCAATTTACCTTTCGTTAATGGGTCCCTGTCATCTAACTGCACAAAGGGTAAGTAGCTTTAAAATATATATATATATATATACTCTTTGTACACATATATACACACACACACATATATATACAATGTGTTTAATTTTAAAAAATCTTGTAGAACAAAAGGAAAAGGGTCCAAACTTGAAAGTAAGTGTGCCCTTGACAAAAAAATCCTCAACTGTCAGAGTACAAACAAACCTCGTTTCACTGTCATGTTTTTTGAGAGTTAAATTATAGAGACAAAACAGTCACAGCACACAAAATGTGTCATTGTGGGTGTCTGTGCATGTGATAGTAGGTGTTATGGGTTGTTATTTTTGGTAAACTGCCGTTGCAGATCCACAGTGTTGGAGGCGGCAGAGGAAAACATCCACAGCCAAACAAACAAACAGGATGTCACAATAGATATTGCTTATCGGTGCAGATTAAAGTAAATTGCACCCAAATTGTGGAACGCGTTAGCAGAGAACTCAGCCTGCCATAAGTTGGATCGATGGCTCTGCTGAATTCGTTAGGGGTGCAGGTCTTTGTGACACAGCCACCTATAACTGTCCCACTCACCATTTTTCACCCCACCTCGAGACCTCCCTTCGTGAATAATGACTGCAGCTGTGTCGATGCGGCAGTTTGTTTGTGTGTCTTATTTTGATGGCTTTTTACAGTCGCTGGGTTTGTGTGTGTCCATCTGATCAATGCGTACAGATAGGCCATTACCCATATATTACGAGGAGAGCGGCTTAATGGACAACAGAGGATGCAGGAGCAGGATGGCTGCCCTCTCCTCCCAGCCATATCAATACAACCACCTGGGAGTTTGGCCACTTCATTCACAAAACCAATACCCCAGTGGGATGAGACAGAACAACACCAGCTCTGTTCAATCAGAGAAAAGGATAAGAGCTTTCAGGATGTTGATTCTTTTCCATCTTTATTTTTTTGTTCTTTTTTCTTTGCGCAACAACAGCAACAGCTGTGCTTTTGAAGAGGCCATCTTGGTAGAGATCTCACAACAAAGAGTGTGTAGGTTGATGAAGGTGTTCATCACGTTTATTTGAAATAAGTCATTCTTCAGATATGATTCCTTAGAAAGGGACAGTTTACGAAAACATTAAAAGCTGCACTGAAATGTTGTCATTCATCTGCTTTTTGACTTAAATTAGCTGATGTTCAGACGATACTGTAATTAGGTCACATTCTATTACGCCCCCATGATAAACTCTTAACTTTAATGTTGAGAGTTGTCTAAGTAGAATCACAGTCTTCCTGGTCCTGTCATGATCGGCGCCCGCAACCAAAATAAACAGAAGCGGAGGATAACAAATGGAGGAAGAATCGATGGTTGCTATATTTTTTGTGTTTTGTTTTAGTTTTGGGAGTGAATGAAACGATGAATAGACTTGATGATGAACTCATCGAGCTTCGAAGTCATGGAGTGTCTGTTCGAAGCTTCGGTTCAGTAGCTCAGAAGAGGACAGAACGTACCACAGAGACGGACGGTAAGTGTTCTGGTTAGTGGTGGAAGTTTAATCCAAATGCATTTAACATTTTAATTTGTAAAAAAATATTTAATTGTTGACTAAATCAAAACAGCTGAAGATCAACTTTGTGAAGTCCTGACTGAAAGAAACTGCTTTAAGTGATTTTTGGTCAGGGATATTATATTAATATAATATAATATTTCCATTGAGTTGGTAATGTGCATTATTATTTGTTGCATAGTTTGTTTTAAAGGGCATGTAGACTAATGTATGTTATCATATCAGCTGTTATCTTTAAGTCAAGTCAAACAAGTCATCAATAAACAGTAAAGTGTTTAAATTAGTATTTATACTAATAAAATACTAATAAAATACTTAGTATTTAGATTTGTGAAAGTTGTACACGGAAAGAACAAATAAATATATTTTTCTGTTGCATAAACCTTGTTCAGTGAAGTGCCTTCAGTTTGTTTTTAACTTGGTGGTTTGTATTGGTTCCTGCTGCTGTGTTTTTATTTCTAACTTGTCTGCACTCATACAGTGACCTTGGGTTTTAGAAAGGCGCCTTAAATAAAATGTATTATAATTAACAGACACACCTGATGTTTTGATAAACCAGCTAACACTGTTTTTATTTATTTACAAATGTTGCAGCTTCTTCTAAGACGGGCGCAGCGTCTCTCCTGTTGTCTGGGTCCATCTGTGAAGCGCAGAATGGTGAACAGTGGTTGGGCCAACTTTCTCCAACCATCAGTGGGCAGAGAACATCCAGATGTCATGTAAAATGTTCTCTTTCCTAGATTCGTTTCGTGTCTCACGATAGGAACGCCCCAGGCGTGACCTCATCAGAAGCTCCTATTACACTCTGCCAGCCAGGATTGGCTGGAGACGAGTCAGTGCAGACGGAGGCCAGGCATATACAGTATAGCAGCATATATAGGGCCGGCTCTGCACTGATAGGTTATTCAAAAACCTCTTCTCACAGAAGTTCCCTCCGTTTCTCCAGTGAGCTGTTACTTGGCACCTAGCTTAACTGTCCATAGACTCTAGCGCAAACTCTGTCACCGGGCACATGGTTCTGAGTTCAGTTCCAGAGAAACCTGCTCCTACTTACTTTGCGGCCCTTGAGTACAGAGGAATGCTCACACCGCGGCCGGTTCTCCCTCAAGGTGCTCCGTCGTTGTCTGGCACACAAGGTTAACCTGCCCAGAGGTGACCTGCTGATGGCTTCGACAGCAGCAGTGATCCCAGGAGCAGAGAGTCAGATGCTCACGTTAACTCACGAAGCTCAGCCCTCAACCAGGTGGGGCGAGATGCTGGACGCATCAATAGCTGTCTTCACGTGCTATCGGATAGCGCTAGGACCAATCAGAGGTGTTTAGCAACAACCAGAACCAGCTGGTAGATTAAACTTTTACTGTATCCCATCGGCAAAGTGGCCAATAAATCCTCTTTCAAAATAAAAGACTTAAGTTCATCTATCTGTTCACATCTTAGAGAAAAGCCCAAATCTAAATCATCCAAAGTTGATGACAAAGACGTTTCAAAAGACCACGGTTCTCGAGCTGCTGCCATGTTATTTAAATTCAGAGTCGGAGCTCTGACGTCATCGGCTAATCCCGCCCACCAACTCGTTAAAGCGTTGTGATTGGCCCGGTACAAGACTGACCGGACCAATCAATGGGCTGCTGAGGTTCCAATGGAGCGTGCCTAGACCAAAGTCTGCGGAGCAGAACTGAAGGTCTAGTATACAGTACCATCACACTGGAGCATTTCCTCCCATTCAATCATGTGTTGGTCAGGAGTCAGACAACACCACTGTAGTGGCTTGGGGGGGGGGCTCAGGTCCTTCTGCCTGCACCTGCTGGCTCACATTTGGAGCAGCTGTCATTTTCTGTCACTGAGAGCCACTCATATTCCAGGGGTGCTAAATCAGGGGGCAGACCTGCTCTCCAGGGGAATCCCCCTGTATCTAGACTGGAGGCTCCATCCCGAGGTGGTCAGGATGGTCTGGCAGCGCCTCGGGCAGGCCACTGTGGACGTTTTCACCTCACAGGAGAACACCCAGTGTCCCCTGTCCCTGAAGACCCAGGAAACCGTCCAGCTGCTAGTCTGACCCACTTTCATTATTACGGTCCTTCAGATACTTGTAGTCCTGTTTCAGTTTCTTCTGCTTCTCTCTGCACTGTTTGGCTGTTTGATGAAAGCCAAGACTGTCCAAATATGCCGACATCTCCAAGAAAATCTCATTTCTATGAGAAGAGTCTAATCCCCTCAGCACATCTTTGATGGTATAAAATGGCTAAACTTCCTGGTCGGTCCATTTTAAAACTATCGTATTTTTTTGAATGGTTGTTATTCGCCATCTGTTTTCATAATTTCCCATGTCCCACAACCAATCCACATGAGTTAACTACAAGTCCCACCCAGCGAGTCTATTGTGCTGTTCACATATCCCTGATCAGGGACTCCATTGGTCCCTGAAATGGCCCTGTCGGAGTGACCCGATGAAGTAGAGACAAGCCACAAAGTTCCAGTAAAATTACCCTGAAGTTTCAATAGTGGAAGCACGCTTAAAGTCAGCAGGACCAGGTGGGAAACCTGGACATCCGTCTTCCTGGTGACACTTTCCAGCTCCTCCTGGATGATATATATAATCCCTCTTCAAAGATCTGAGTCTGCATGGGGGTCTCCTCCCAGTGAGACATGCCAAGAAAACCTCCAAAAGGAAGCAACCAGGTGACAGATGCTCAAACCTCCACTGACTCCTTTCAATGTGGAGGAGCAGAGATGGAGTCTCTCACCTAGTCTCTAAAGCTGAGTCGCCCAATAGAGGAAGCTAAGTTCAGCCACTTGTATCCTGGATCTTGTTCTTTTGGTGATGACCCAAATCTTTTGACTACAGGTGAGGGTCGGAATTAAGGCCAGTAAAGCCCAGTTCACACTGCAGGATAATTAGGCCGATTCTCCCCTTCTGATAAGCTTAAGGACTCCCCTGATTACCATAAAATCTCTAAACATAATCTTATCAGATATTCCTGCTGAGTGTGGTTTGTTAAGAGTCTGTTCGGAAGGCCATTAGAACCACTTTGTTCACAAATGGGGAAATCCAACATGTTGGATTGTCTTGGCCTGATATCACAGCGTGTGGGGTTTTGCCCCAAGACAAACAAGCATGCAGCCTGTTGAATGTGATGTGTAGCCAATCAGAAAGCGAGGTGACAGATATACGCTGCACGAAGCGAGGGGAATCCAAAATCAAAACAGCTGTTTGGATTCTTTGTTATGCCTGGCAATAAAATTGTCATGAGTGCATTTTTGATTGTAATAATCCACCCTATACCCTCACTAGTGAACAAACCACTTCTCTTGGGGCAAAGACTCACATCCAATCTGGATGGAGAAGTCCACTAGTCAAGACACATGGTCTGAGACTTGGAGAAGCTGATTCTCATCTTAGCTGCTTCACTCTGCTGCAAACCACCCCAGTCCACTATGGAGGTCATGGCTTGAAGACAACAGAACCACATCATCTGCTAAAGGCAGACAGGAGACCCTGAGGTTTTCAAACCAGACACTCATTTCCAGGGCTATACATGGAGAACCTTTCTCTGAAGACCACAAACAGGATCAGAAACGTGGGGCAGCAGAAACAAGTCCTGATAAAAGCATTTGTTCATTCTTACATCAATAACAGCCCACAGAAATGTTTCCAAAGTACTTAGGTTTCCATGTTTTGTGCTTAATTTGAAATATAATTCTTTACATGCAAAAGTTTCCAAAGCGACAAACAAATCCAGGTTTAGAGAATGACTCAATCCTTGTTTTGATACTTGCAGCTTTGCAACTGAGCTGCATTTGTTATTTGACCTTTAGATGACTTTTCAATGTATCTACAACATGACTGGAGTACACATGCCTGTTTTAACAGTCATCACAAAGGCTAGCTCTCATTTTCAAGTGTCATAACTGATAATGAAACTGATCTGAGAAGAAAGAACTCATCCATCACAATTTTAGACACAAAGAAGTTTTTATTCTGTGATGTGAAATGAAAGAAAACATTAAAAAGACAGGGGATTGTTCTCAATAATGATTCCACTTGAGCACATTCTGTGGTAATGTATGCTTCAGTGTTTTCCTCAAAGGTACATTGCCAATTATATACAAATTTGTACATATACATTTTTTGATATATTTATGTTTATACATTTTCATGTGGTATAAACTGCTGACTGTCACCCACAAACCCAGGTTTCTGAGAATATTTTAGCAGATATATCTGATACGTATAAAACAACAAACCTATAAGATATACATGTTTTTTATTAAAATAAACTTGTAGGCATTGTGCTTGAGCATATATAGTTGCTGTTGAGGATTCAGGAAACCAGAGCAAGAAAAGAGCCAACACACATCCTCTAATATTTATTTGATCAACAATAAACCCAAAAGCAAGATGAACAAATTGTTTTTTGAGCATAACTTCATCATAGAATCGATAAATCAAAGAAGTTGTGACATTTTCCATTTTTCCCTCATTTTTCAACTATATGTTCATCCAGAGACATATAAACACATTGATCAGTGAATTTTGAATTTTTCTTTTTATTCTGTATATTTTATTTCAGTACCTGGGTCCTGTTGATTCAGTGTCCTACTCACAGGTTGCAGCTTCATTTATTTTTCTTTCATATTATTGATCCAATCAGATATTAATATGCTGCTCAAACAACCTGGATCAACTGGTTGATCACATCTACAGAATGAGGAGTGCATTCACTCAAAGGAAGGATTTGCTGATAGGCTGCAGGTGTTTTTATCAAAATATCACTTTAACCTCTTTGAGCAGGTTAAACAATACAAGGTTTTCTTGGTGCTTTCCCAATTTTATTTATTTTAAAAATATTTGTATTCCATTTTTCCGAATAATACAGTCTAAATACAGTCGTTTCTAGAATGCTGCTTCATCCCAAATGCTACACAATCACATTTGATTTCTTCTGTTGGTACAGACCCTTCTGGTAAATGTCACACTGTGACAAGACCAGAGCCTGGTCACAACAATCCTACCCTGAGGGGCCCCAGCGCTGCCTGTCACTTCCTCTCAAGTGCGTAGACTTTGCAGTGGTTGATAGCAAACAGAGAGAAGACCGGATTGTAGATTTTATGTCTGTTTCTACATTTGGCTATTTCCTCAAAAAAAGTAATACTAACCATATTATGGTGGAACACTTAGACAAAAAGGTTACTTAAAGGATGCTCGGTTTCACGCATGTGCTTTTATACTTTAGACTTGTGGCCAAATGGTTTCAAATGAAATTATGATTTTTAACATTATGCCAAGAACCTGTAGGTTTTCTCATCTGAGGTGTAGTTTCCATGCATAAATAATAAATCAGTCAGGTCTTTTCATTTGTAAATGATGACGTTTTACATTTTAAACCATTCTGTCAAACATATTTAAAATTCTCTAGAATTTAAACATTTTTTTAATAAAGCAGGTAAATAATAACTTGGTAAATCAGCATTTTCCTGAAAATTGGATTCAGAGGGTTTTAAAAATATGTTGTTATTCCATAATCATGATTTTAAGGTCATTATTTCTCAGTACGATCACAATCCTCTACTGGTAACTGAACTTTTACACTTCAGTCAGTCTGTTTACGTGTATTAGGACCCATTGGAGAATCTTCTCTTTTTAATAATTTATTTTTTAATAAATGTTTTTGTGAGGAAATATGCTCAAGAGTTTTACTTTTTCTGTTGTTTGTCAGATATCTCTTAGATGAATAAAAACATTAAATTACATTTTTGGTGTTTGGATGTAAAAACAACAACAACAAAAGACAAACAAACCATTTATTTATAAGAATATGTTTGAGTCAGTGTCTCTCACTAAGCATGGGTGGATGAAGCCCCCTTGTGGCGTCTAGATGATGTGTAATAGATGCTTCATGACAATAAAACCAGTTCTGTTTTTGAACTATAAATGGGTGTTTTTATTCTAAATACATATTTTAAAAATACATTAGTCTGCAGATACTGGTATTTTATTTTTACAAAAGAAAACTGTAGTTATATATTTCATAGTGTGTCAATCTTATAGATGAAATGCATAATTTGTATTATGTGTAATAACTCAGTTTTAGTGTGTTTTGTCACGTGTTTGCACCTCCCACTAGTGTGTGGAAAAGTTGTCCGTATATAGGAACCATTGTGATAAATAATCACTTTTACTCTTCTTCTTTCACACTTGAAGAAGCTGAACATTTGCTGATATTTGACTCCTGAAACAACCTTTAAATAAGTAAAACAGAGTTCAGGAGACGAAAGCTGTTGCAGGAGATTTAAGTCCTTCTGAGTCTCTCTTTTGTTTACAGGGGTGTGACTGTCCCAAAGTGGACCTTTTGTTGGTCCAATCTGATCTTTATTTCCTCTTTATTTGTTCTAACATGTTAAGTTAAAACTGGAGCCACAACAGTGTTTCAAAAATACAATCAAATGCTTTCAAAATGATTCATTCCTTTATTCCTAAATCTATCAGGTTTTAGAGTTGGCACCAGAGCAGTCCTCGGTTTACTGCAGGAGTAAATCATGTCAAGGGTTAGTCATCAAAAACTGGCTAAAACCAGCTTGTGTACAAACTTTAGGGGTTTAGAAGATTATTCACCATGAAGTTTAGGAGTGTTGTTTGTTTTTTACAAAGTTTAACAATAGTCCACAAGCCCAGCCTCTCTATGCATGTAGGCTGTGCCTTTCTTAACACAAGACAAACAACACAGCCAATAAACAGCTGGTATAAATGAAGACTTCTGAATGCAATAAACAGTTACTTAAGGAGTTTTGAATTCAGGTAAGATTTTGGGCCTTTTTTGTGATTTTTGTTTTTATTTTCTCCCTTTTTCTCCCACAGCTTTTCATATAAAAAACTCCAAACACCTGTAATTTGAACTGCGGTTGTGTACAGCTAAATTCCCCTGTGCTCACTGATCTACTGCCCAATAAAGTCCACCAAGGATTCCATTCAGGACTTCTCGGACTTTGTGGCTGGGGTTACTGTAATGTCTGATCATTTGTTAATTGTCAAGGACTTAATTGTAGCTGTATGCTGTGATTCTAAGGTCCTAGTTAAAGACTTTCTGGGGGTTTTACACACTTTTATCTCACACAAACCATGACTGGACCTATCAGGAAGGATTCTGAATCTGGTCTTTTCTGCCTTCGTGGTTCTTGGCAGCTGTTTAGCCCAGTTTTAATGACTGTATAAGAATCAAAACAGCTGGCTCAGCAAAAATTCATCTCTATTCCTACACAAGCACTAACATGAAAGTGTATTTTTTTCATACTGAGAAAGAAAATGCCAAAATACAAATGTGGCTGCACGGTAGAAGGTTGCAGGTTAAATGCCTGGCCATGATATTTTTGCATGGCGTTTCTCTCCATGTGTTTCCTCTGGATGCTCCAGTTGCCTTCCACAGACCAAAAACATACATGAATCTATATCATATAATAGTTCTTATTAATGATCTCAAGATTAAGGTAAAAACAGCATCAAAACAACAGCACTGCATCAGTCTTCAACATGTCTCTTTATGTCTCATGTCCTGCAGCAAATAACCTTTTAGTTAACCTCTGACTATGTTCAGTAGAAATCTCATCTAATCTTATTAGGTTTTGGAAATGATTGCATGTTTCATGATCTGCATTTTTATAATTTTTAAACAATACCACAGCAATATTACTATAATTACCTCTCTGTCATTAATAGCTTTTAAAAAGTAGCACAAACACGCCATGAGTTGTGTTTGATTAAACTAACTGTGTCCAATAAAAATATGTCATAATTTTCTAGATCAGTTTTGAAAGAAATTTAAGGGTAAATTTCCCTAAAGTGCCACACTGGCATGTGTGACATTGCACATTCCAAGAGAAACACATCATAAAATCAGAACTAAACTAGAATTTATTGTTAAATAAATTGTAATTATGGAGGAAATACTGAAACAATAAATCAGCAGGTGATAGTGCAATGCTGAAGTATAATTACTGAAGTTAAGAAACTACAACATTCAGTGAAATTTCAAAAGGTTTGAAGAGTTCTGATTATTTTTAATGACCCAACAAAATTATAGCAGCAGGTCTGTCTTCACTGAGCTAATTTTTTCATACCAATGGCTGAAATTACACAAAAGTACAAAAAAGCAAGGTGCCCAATAATGTGTGGAATGAAAAATATAGACAATGTGAATATAAATGTTAAAGCTATCTGTACTCATTTTTATCTGGTATTACTCTGTGACAGCAAGGGGTTGTTTAAGTGTGCTATCTCAATATGACCTTTGACCTCTTTCTTGTAGCCATGATGCTAGAAACATTACAAGACTGGGAGTCAACTCTTGGCCACTTTTAGATCCACTGAAGCTGCAAATGTCATTGTCCCAACCGTTTTTTTATTTTTTTTTCACACAGCTCCATATTATAACACTCCCATCTCTGTGTTTAACTGTGGGAACTTTGCTCAGTAGATAATCCTCCTTGAGAAACATGTTTGACAACTACGATCCATGATTGTGACCTTGTCATTTATCAGGCTTTTTTTTATTGTAGTTCAACAAAATTACATTTTGCAGTTATGTACCAAAGAATAAGTATTTTTATCACCACTCCATACACAGAGATAGGTGAGGCATTGTAGGCTACAATGAGAAAAGTCTTATACCAACTGGTCAGTGTGTTCTTTGGTGACAATTTGATTATTTTGTGTTGCAAATAACTGTAACCTGTTGCCTGTGTTCTGTTGCTGATTTGTGTCATCTCACAGTCAGCATCATCAGTCGTTTTGGCGGTTCTTTTCTCTGCCATACTGCAGCTACAGCTCACAAGTTAGGAATGTTCTTTCATAAAATAATAGGCCCACTCCTTAAAGTATAAGACCAAGAATACAGATAAATTATTATAAAGGCTGCATGCATTCCACATGAAATATCCTCATTAAAAGTTATTGAGTTGCCTTGTTTTATATATCTTATACTTAAGTCACAAAATGTTAGTTATTGGCCAAGTTTTTGTGTTCGCAGAAAACCACCATGGTGTTCTAAGTAAGCTATTTAGACAAGACAGTACTTGAACGCAGCACCATGCTCGCTTCCACCAGCTGTCCAATCAGAATCCGTGATACTGGGACGTGCGTGTTTCTTGCTCGTGGGGGAAAGAGCGAAGACGCGTGAGCGAGGAAGCCTGCTCGTCAAGAGGTAAGCCTGTTGAAACACTAAATACACATGAATTACGACAATTTACCGTTTCATATTAGCATTATTTATCGACGAAACGAGTCACCTAACAAACCGCTTATAGTTATGTTCATGTCAATTTTTTCCTCGTTCAGGTGTTCTTATTAAAGCGCGAGCTAACGGTAGCTAGATATTAGCTTTTCACGGCGATGGGGTAGCGGTATTATACAATTAAAAGTCGGTTTTATCAAGTCATAAAATCAAAGGTCAATGTCATCCATCCTATCTTTTTAAAAATAGTCTTATATCATTCAGTATTATAAGCGACAAAAGTGCCAAATTGCACACTTGCTGATTGCGAAAGCATTGTTCGTAGCACGCTGTCTTAGTTGCTTGCTAGTAAGCTAACCAGTTCGGTGTTGTGCCAAAAAAAAGCACCCCGATTATCATAGATTTTCATGTCATAAAAGGCACCCCGTAAATTTAAGATAACCGTGTTTACAACTGTGCCGACTTACACAAATCTGCCTCTCATTTTGACGAATTTTCAACGTATTAGTGAATACTAATGGCTTTAAATGCCCTTCACATGAAGAGTGTGCATTTGACTGTAATGGTGCATTTTTCACCACGACACTGGTTAGCTGTTGTCAGATTTTTGACACCGCCCATACTACATGTCGATTAGTGGTAAGTGCTTGCTGTTAAGTTAATGGATGCGTGTAGATTTACTCGGTATTATCCGTAGGCCGACTATCTGCCACATCATTAGTAGACGTTTTTACATCGTAAAAGGAGAAGAGATGCTAACTGTTAGCAAAGCTGCCATTATGTGTTGACCAGGCGCATCCGTCAACAACACCGGTGTTGATCTGTCAAAGTTCGCTCAACTAGTTTACTTACCTGTTTTAACGAGTCGTTACCAGCAATCATTCGTTTATTTATATTAATAAATTACACTTTACTAATAAAAACAAGTCTCATAGGTGGGTTTAATGAAAAGTAAACCGATGAAACGCAGCGGAGACCCGGATCAATTTTTTGGAAACTATTTCTTCTACTTACTGCTCAATCAGTGTTACAGCTCATGATGGCTGTTCTAATATAATTAATCTGTTTTAACAGAGGAAGCCGTGACACTTGGTCATTATGGACGTCAGTAAAGGTAAATAGCTTTATGCCTTCTTACATTAAGGTGCACAGCTTATGTGAAAAATATATTTCCCTTTATTATTAGTCAGCTGTTAACTGTTGTTTATATGTATTACTTGAAATGGGAATAATATTTCAAGAAAATAATGTAAAATAGGTTAATATTTGAAAGATAATCAAGAATGGTCACATAATCTCAGTGATGTCATTACAGGTCAGTTCAGGAAATGTCTACATTCTGTTGAGTGTTTGCAGTACCATAACTATAAAACGTATCTACTATTAAAAAAAAAAAAAAAGATGGCTCATTTAAAATTTTGCATTGACTTGTGTTGCAGCTAAAGGAGGTCAAGGGCCGAATCCAGGTGGGCAGACGGACAAACCTGCCAACGCCAATCTTGTGGAAAGGTTAGTGCACATGTTTATATATTTCTCACATTTGATAGATGTTTGGATGTTTGCTGGCCTTGTGATTCATGAACAAGTTGTGTGTTAATGATTCAAATTATGTATATTGGCATATTTGCATGTTAAAGCAGCACTCTGGAGGATTTCATCAAGAGAGCAGTTTTTGAATCTAACGTCCAAAGGCTCCTCCTCAAAACATCTCGACACGCGCGTCCGGTCGCGTGTGCACACGGCGCATATACGTTGTGGGCATGAACTGTACAGCTCAATGTGTAGGGTTTAATCACTCACAGTTCACAATCTTATTCCAACACTACGAGGGTCTGATGAGCCCTCTCTGTCCCTGCTGCTTCTGATATTAGCTCTGTTAGCAGAGAGCTGCTGCTGGACTCTGAAGCTGAACTTGACTCGGCCCTGGATGAACTTTCTGACCAAAATAAACGCATAATCCTGTCAAGCCTTGCCATTCTGTGAGGTGAAAGGTTTAAAAATAAAAATCAATCTTTAGCTGGGAAATGGGTAGGTTTTTAGTAGAAATGAGCCGTGAGGCTGAGACGCAAACAGAGAAACACACGGAGCGTCCTGTACGACAGCGCCCCCTACTGGTACAGGTTTGGTCGATGCGCGTACATGTTGAGAGAATGCAGACATTTGAATTTCATTGGCTAAAAAATGTCGGCGGCAAGAAATAATGGAAAGGGGTGTCTAGGAGGAAGGAGGGTCTTCATCAGAATGACAGATGTTGTGGAACTCAACCCATAGATCATAGTTTAGACCTGAAATATCATTTAAAACATTTAGAAAACTTTGATACATAGAAAAATGCTCCAGAGAGCCGCTTTAAACACCCATCATCTGTCTCTAGAGTTTACAGACACTCGGCATAAATCTATGCTACTCAACAATCAGTGGTTTACTGAGAGCTATATTATGGTATACGTAGAAAAGATACATGTGTCTTAATGCCATCTGTATATTTTACCTTATGCTTCAAGCAACCTTCACCCCTTTGTTTTGATTTCAATTAACACTGATCATTAGACATACATGGCAAGCACTAGCAGCAAATATATTTATCTGTTTATACTGTTTGTCTTTTAAGCACCTTTTTGAAAATTAAGATAAGCTCTCAAGACTAAACCCACTTGTCAGTGCATCAACCACCAGCTGTTTTGACTGGGCTTTAGTTTGACTGTAGAGTGCAAATATAAACATTCAAGTTGATTATTTTAATCTTATATTTTGGCTTCTAGAGTTGTGAAAACTTGACACTTTGGTCCTAAATGTTGCCACTGTTGGTTTTTTCTCATTGGTAGGAGACCAAATTGACAGTGTCTTCAATTTTGTGCTGATTATTTATAATAGTTTGGGTGGAACATGTTCTCATTTACAAACATGATCTGGCCAAGAGGCCTTGGAAGGAGGTGCAAAAACAACAACAACAAAATAGATAAATACTTAAGTACAGATCAAACATAATAGGCATCAGGCAATAGAAAATTTGAATGTGGGTCTGAAAAATATATGTACATATACACATGCATACAGGAGAATCATTACATCATACAGGAAATTGAATGTGTGTGTGATTTTATGTAAATTTTACAGTAATTGAACAGGGTGTACCATGCTGACACTGCTTCTTTGTTTTTTTAATATCTGGAACATCACTCAGTGATTATAGATATATTGTAACTTTATATTAGCAAACTCGGTTATGCCCTGTCACCTATTTGATGCTTATTTGTCTTAATCAAGATGCATCCTGGAATAGATTTGGGGGGGAGCTGCTTTACATTAAAAACACTAGTTCTTAAAAATGACATTTTTCAACACAGCAATGCTAATGTGCCTCAGTACAAAATTATTTGCATGCAACTTAAAACTTGAAAATTTAGGATATTTTTGAGTTGTTGCAATTAGATTATACAGCTTGACATTAAGTACCGGTACTTCCTACAGCTATAACCCTAACATTCATTAAAAATGTTTTAAACCCAACTTAGGTTAGAGTTTTACTATTTCAAGTCACCATAGTTTGTACAGGATAATCGTTTACTTTAAAAAGCTTTGGAATTTGTATAGGATTGAAGTTAATGCAAGTCCTTGTGTATTTCTTCTGATATAGCATGCTCCCCAAAGCAGTGAAAAGGCGAGTGCATGCCTTGAAAAGGCTACAGGCCCAGTGTGCTAACATAGAGGCTAAATTCTACGAAGAGGTCCATGAGCTCGAGAGAAAGTATGCCGCTCTTTATCAGCCACTATTTGACAAGGTAAGTGTCTGTTTTCCACTTTATTTTTGATACTCCATAATTTTTTTGACAATTCTTTTTTCAACCCATCTAGGAAATGTATCTTTGTTGTATTTGTTATTCATTCATATTGTTGCAGCACTAAAGGACGACTGTCTCACTGAGCTGATCTGAGGTCTGTGAGAGTGGATTCTTGGTGCCAGATTGAAAACCATCATAACGAGTAGTTGGCTGTGCTTTTGTCAGTCAAGGCTATTTCCAGAGATGGTGACAAGAGTTGTGCCATTCTTAAATACATGGGAGAGTGGCAGCTGTAATCCCGCTGCACCTGTTATTACTGTGTTCAGGTCACGTGTGCCTGTCGGTCTCTCTTCAATGACTAGTGTGCTCGCTGAAAGTAATTTAAATTTAGACTTGAACATGTAAATGTTTTATAGTAAACATATACTTGAATCTCTTTCTACAATTATTATTTTATGTTCAGACTTTCAGTGTTTACATGGAATATAAAGCACCAAGAAAATAGATGATCACAATTAACATTAACTGAGATGGAAACAAATTATTTTTTCCTTCCTTAACCTTAAATAACTCTTAGGCATATCATTTTCTCCATCAGCCTTCTCTCAGTTAATTTTGTATCTTACATATTAATTTGCTGTAATATATGAATATGCTTAATGATCTTAATTAAGAGACCAACACAAAGAGTTTTTAAAGCCAGTACTTTATAATGGCCTTTTCTCCTATGTTGTTGCAGAGACGAGATATTGTGACAGCAGCAGTGGAGCCTACAGATGAGGAGTGTGAATGGCAGAGTGATGTAGATGAAGAGGAGGAACTAGCTGTAAGTACAATTTTGTCTTTAGTTTAATCCTAATATATTGGATTACTTTAAACTTCCGTGTCACATTCCTACATCTAGTTATCATCAACGTTGATGTTGCTGACAGTTAAAGCTGAAACAGCTGTGATTTCTCATGTTAACATTTTACTTTTTTTGTGAAGGACCTACACACTGTATTTTAATTTGTGCTTTCAGATATTTTAAAAATTCAGAAATGTAATGTATTTGGTTTAGTACAGCAGTTGTACTTAACTTAACATGCCTCACTAACTTAGGATCTTTTGTTCTGCTCTAAGTTATAATTTAATCACTGGATATTATGATTAAAGCTACAAACTCGATCATTTTCTGTCATTGTGTTTCTGTTGAATTGTTTCACTCTGCATCAGGATGCATCCAATGGTTTAAAAAAGGCATCTTTTATTATATAAAATGATTTTTGACTTGTTCACTGCCAACAGGAGGAAGTAAAGGAAAAGGCTTCTATTGAGGATGCTAAGAAAGAGGCAGCTACACCAGAGGAAGACCCGAAGGGCATCCCAGAGTTCTGGCTGACTATTTTCAAGAGTGTGGACATGCTCAGCGACATGCTACAAGTACACTACATTCATTCAGTTCCTTTGTGGGAAGCTTCACATTTCTGACCAGTGTATTGAGTCTTTATTATGACTTTTTTGTTGTTAGGAGCATGATGAGCCTATCTTAAAGCACCTGAAAGATATTCAAGTCAAATTTTCTGAGCCAGGACAGCCGATGGTCAGTATCAGCACCCATCTGTATCTTGATAACGTTATAAAATTCATACATTTAAATTTAAAGTCAGATTACATTTTTGGTCTTTCTTTACAGAGTTTTACATTAGAGTTCCACTTTGAGCCCAACGGCTACTTCAACAATGCAGTCCTCACTAAAGTGTACAAAATGAAGTCGGAGCCTGATCCATCAGATCCTTTCTCATTTGAGGGTCCAGAAATTATTGACTGTGAAGGGTGAGTGTTGTTAAAATGCTTTGAAAACTGTTTTTCTTTCCAGTTACTGCATTTTAGGTCAAATTAGAACTTGTGTAGTTGGTAAAACATGTTTGGACAGTCTATTTATATATATGTATGGCTTAACCTCCCACATATAATCCTCTGTTTTTAGCATCCTCACTTCTGCAGATTCTCACTGTTGCACACTTTTTTCTCTGTAGATGTCAGATAGATTGGCACAAGGGAGCAGACGTGACGGTGAAAACTATTAAGAAGAAGCAGAAGCATAAAGGTCGTGGCACTGTCCGCACTGTTACCAAACAGGTCCCCAATGACTCTTTCTTCAACTTCTTTAACCCTATCAAAGGTGAGACTTCTGGCTTTATTAAAGCATTTATAAAGTCTAAATATGTTGGTGTCTGCTTGTTAGATCTGTTTACTTCCCTCCAGTCTAAGTTCATCTTTACTGAACATAAAACAACTAATTCAGTTGACATTTTTCTTGAGCATCTCTTTCCTGTTCATTGACCGAACAGCGGATAACTCACATTAGTCTAATTAGCTACTTGTTTGAACTCTGTGTACGACTTATAATCTCTAGCCTGTAGTTTAACAGTGTGATGATGATAACAGAAAATTGTACTGGTGGGTCTGTATCAGTCGAATCCACCCAGGCTCCATAGGAGTGGGTGTGTATGAGCGTTGGTGCAACATTGCGTTCTGCTAAGTTCAGATCAAACTGGGTCAGTGGTGGTGACTGTTCAGCTTCTGAAATCGGCTCCACTAAGTACCAAATGCAGGCTTGATGTCCGAAGTTCTGCAACTTCTTTGAATTTAGTCAAAGTAGTTATAAAATAATCAAACTAAGTCCTGCTCTCTATGAGATTAGCTCAGACTTTGACATTTGTCTCACTCCGAGCACTAATCCTCCACATTAATCGGTCATCTGACCTAAACTTGGACCAAGCTGAAACAAACCAATCAGAAGTAAGAAAAGTATGAAACAGAATGGGCTATAGGGAAAGTTGATTAATATGCTAAATGTTTACTTTTAAATTTAATCTGTCCTATTATTTTATAGGTGACTTACGTTATATTTTGGATTTTCGGCATACTTTTGTTCATGTTTTAAGTTTACAATACCAGTATTATATTACTGAACAGGCTTTGTTTCAGTGTGAAATTATTAGGCGGATATTAAACTAGCTGATGGAGCAAAAGGTATTTCACATGTGCAGGCCAATGCTGTACATGTGAAACAACAGCCTGCTGCTACTTAGAAAGAGTAGCTGAGCAGTGAGGCGCACTGGTGGAGGTAAAGCAAGGTTTGTGTTTGTGAACAACACTGGCAGCTCTGTTCTACGGGGCTACATTTAGTCCAAAAATCTTCTCGTATTGAGCTTGCTGTTAATTTAGGAACATAACTTCTAATTTGGTAACGAGTAGAACAATGACTTTCTTTATGAGACATGACATGTAGCAAATTATAATTAAAATATATTTTAATGCTGTCAGCTGGTTATTATCCATCATGGCACCGAATAAGAATGTTTTAGTCAAAATTCAGAGATTAGTTCTCTTTGAGCCATAGGAGTCGGTGCCAGAAAATACATATGAAAATACAACGTATGTATTCAGATGGAGTAATGGAGTGGTCTTGTTGTTTTATGAAATTAGTTAAACTCAACAGCAGGTGGCACCAGATGCCAACACTCTGTTCTGCTACTTCTACTGAGCAGTCTCTCTGTCTTTGTCCCCTCTGGAGCTGGACTTTGTGCTGCAGGTCAGCTTTAAATTTCTATATCAGCTTTGATTTTCCACTGAGTTATTCAATAACTGAACCAAGCCTTTGCTTCAATAATTACACACTAAGCAAAAAAAGTGACATATTTATTTCAGTCATTTATAAGTAAGTTATTGATTCTCCCAAAAATAATTAAACAAGATGCACAATATTTATTAGGCTGTATTATATTGTGTATTCTTTAATTCTTTAATCCTGTCGGACATGTCTGGACTTGTGCTGATTTTAGAAGTCGACCTGTGAGCTCATTGGATGAGTAAAAGTTTGTCTGACTGGTTTTCAGCTGTAGTCATGAATATGATTGTGTTCAGGTTAGGGATGGGTATTGATAAGATTTTTACGATTCCATTTTCGATTCTGTATAACGATTCAATTCTTTATCGATTCTCTTATCGATTCTCATTTGGAAAAAAAGAGAACAAACAGATTTATTAGCTTCAAGCTGGTTTATATCTTATCTTTGAGTAAGATACAAGTTTAGAAGTAAGATGACCTTATACATCCAACAGTGAGGTCTTAAGAAAACCAGAGCCTAGGGTCACAGGGTGCCCAGAAAAAAAAGTTTCTAAGTATAAAATAATAATAAAATATTATTTTGTAGAAATAACAAAATACAACATAAATTATTCTGTGCAATTCCACAAGAATGTAACATTTCAACTCTCTTTTTAAAAAGGATCTGAGTTGAATACACAAAATTACATCAGCCAGCAACAAATACAACTCAAGTCAAGTTTAATGGAATTGTGCAATTTTGCAACCATCAACTATGGAAAATTAACAATTCTTCTGCAGAAAAATGAGCATATCTGCTTTTTCAGGAAGGATACCTGATCTTTCTGGACTTATTGTGTCTCCAGCTGTGGAGAACACCATTTGGGCTGTGCGTTACGACGAAATATTTCATCTGGACGATAGAAAAGGTCTACCGTCAGATAAAAAGCTCTATCGTTTAAGCCACGATAGAAGTTTTACAGCATAGTGCACTTTACGGGATGTTCATGAACGCACCGCGCAGCAACACATAAACAAACATGGAGGCAGACGGTAGAGGACACGTTTTAAACCAGAGTCAACAGGATAACCAGCTAACCCAAACTGAGGAGCTTGTAACTAAAAGAGGGACAACTTCTGTCTCATGGATGTGGTTTAAATATAAAAAGACCGACGTGGACCAGACAGCAGCTGTTTGTCAAGTTTTCCGGCTCTCGGTCCCAACAACGGACTCCGACGCCACTAATATATTTTATCACCCGCACAAAAAACAAGTCGAAGAAAACAGAGACAGTCAAAGAGCAAAAGCTGCAAAAGCAGCGTCAAGTGTTGGAGTAAGAGCTCAGAATAAACTCCAGACGCTGATCAGGTTTTTACCTGCAGCACGTCATGTAGCTGCCAGCTGAGCAGGATGGAAGGAAGGAGGAGGTTACTGCTGCTGTTACCAGGTACGTCTACAAAGATATGGCTCTAATCTACACGGTGGAGAAACGTGAGTTTAGTGACTGACTCGTGGTGACGTAGTCGCGCCGACTGGAATTTATTTTATTTTATTTTTTGCGCCGACTGGAATCGATAAGGGAATCGTTAGCAAAAATGGCAAACGATTCCAAGGGATTGAAACACTGGGAACCGGTTCTCATTAAGAACCGGTTTTCGATTCCCATCCCTAGTTCAGGTGTTCGGCTCTGAGATTTGTTAGTGAATAAGCCATCACTCACCGATCACATGAAAAGACAACATGTGATTTATTGACTCATCATTTCACTTATCTTTCATGATTGGGCACTTTTATTTCTTCTTGATTATAGAGAAATACAGCAGACTGCTGTACCAATAATAGGAGTGTTGTTTTGATTGGGACAGCACACAATTACTAACAGACTGAATCATTATTTAATTTTGAATGCACAAAAAATAAAAATGTGTTTAAATATTTATATAAGAAAAATATTTGTCAATAAGTTGGCTTGGATATATTGTTAGACAAGAGATCGTCTCACATACACAGACCAGCCAACCTGTACGCATTTTGCGTAGCAAGTACGCAATTTGACGTCCAAGTACGCTGGTACGACTCGCCCTTCTAAACTACGCAAAAAGCTGCAGACGTGAGTTCTGTGGCAAATGTGCACATGCCAATTTAATTATTACGTTATTGAAAACAAACACCTATTTCAATATACAAATACATTTATTACCATTTTAATTAAATCCATACTAAATACATTTTTATAACCAATTTCCAGCCAGTGATTGGGGAAATTACTGCGTGCAAAGCAATGGAGTAGCAAAAGTCTGCCAAAAAGAGGTGCACAACACAAGTGGTACTCAAAATATTTTGACAAGGTTGGCAGGTCTGCATACATCATTTTAGGCTCTAGCAGAGTTTATGCCATTATTTTTTTTGTATCCCAGAAGCCTTAATGATACAATTTAGCTTGGAAATGTTGCTAGTTTTTAGTTGAACTGTTAGCTGCTTAATTTGTTCTGAATTGTTTGTTTTCTGGCTTTTGGTTGTGCTAAAGGAGTCTGAGAGCCAAATGAAAAGTATCGTTTATAATCAGGAACTAAAAGTTTCTCCATTTCTGGAAAAGACACATTTGCTGAGCATTCTCCCCTTTTGACAATAAGTGCAAGTAATAGTGCTAAATTTAAATAAGGCAAGTTCTGACTCCATTGCATTATTTATTTATTTTTTTTAACTGATATTTGAGTTAATCAGTGGTTACTTGTTATTGAAGTGTTCATTTCTGTTTAAATGAGCTTTCAATTGGTGAATTTTCATTAAACTCTTAAGATTTTCAAATAAATCTTTATCTAAAGTAAATAATGTGTCTTAAATAGATAGAAGTAATTTGTTTTTATAAAATACTGTTCTGATCTTTAAATGTTTGTTGTTTGCAGCTTCACCAGATGGAGAAATGGTGAGTAAAATGTTTAGTTTTTCTTTATGAAATTTTCATCTTTGTATTCATTTTGTCTGATTGGTTGCCATAGAAAAACTCTTTTTGTTTTCTCTTATTTTAGGATGAAGACTTTGAGTTCACTCTAGCTACAGACTTTGAGATTGGTCACTTCTTCCGTGAAAGAATAGTTCCCAGAGCCGTTCTGTATTTTACCGGGGAGGCCATGGAAGATGACGAGAGTGTAAGTGCTTTTCCTTAAACATGCTTACACAGAGAGTTGGGAGGTTTGCAATCTGCTTAAAGTTAGAGAAGTTAAGCTTGTAATGACTGGTTGGCTGTTTTCACTCTTGTTTTACAGTTTGACGAAGAGGAAATGGAGGAGGGAGATGAAGAGGTTAGTAATGATAGCTTTTAACTTTTAAAGAACGTGAGATAACGGACAGCTAGTCTGCTCAGACGGGAAACTTCATCACTGTCTGACCTTTAAACTATTACAGTTGTGCTGCTCATTTCTTGTCTTAAAATTACTTTTTTGTTTCTCAGGAACAAGATGAGGAAGGTGATGAAGATGATGAGGAGGGAGACTTTGATCCCAAGGTCAGTTGGTATTTTGTGTTTTTTATTTTTTATAGTTTTAAACACAAATGTTTGGAGATTTTCTCTAGAGCTATATTTAGAATTTTACTAATTGACCTATAAAGTCCAGATAATTTAAAAAGTCACAAAATAAATAATAAGTAACTAAAATATGTTTGTTTATGGAGGTCATTTACCTATGGTGGCTTTTCTAAATAAATCAATTGACCGACATCTGTAAAGCAGTCAGACATAAAACCCAGATGGTTGGAGCAAATGAGTGAAATGTCTTCATTGAACATAGGCTCATAAAGCTGTTGTTTCTTAACACCTGGAATTGTTTGTTTCACCACTGATTTTCATTATTTTCTGTAATTATGGTTCTAGAACTGTGCTTGTACAACTAATCATTATGTACTTGCATCAACTTGAACCAATCACCTTAAAGCTGCACCATCAATGACTTCCCTGACCAAGACAGGTCTGATTTTCTAACTGAAGCTAAATGCTTATATAAAAGCAGGTCAGTGATCTTTGCCACCGATATTAAAAGAAGAGTTAACTGCCTTTAATTGTATCGTTACCATTAAACCATCCTGTGGTCTGCAGTCACTTTGTGACATAGAAGAGAAGAAATGTACTTGTGGTCTAGCAGGTTGTTTGGTCATCCTGTACGTGGTTTTTACAGAGCATTTCTGTTTTGTGAGTTTGTAAAGTTGTTTGTTGTGGTTAGTTTGACTCTCCTGGTTCCTGCCATTAGCTCATCACTTAAAGGTGTGGTTTACTCATTTATTTAATACATTTTTCAGTGTTCTCTGGTGTAAATCAATGCCTTATGAGTCATTTTTATAAAGATAAAAGCTGTGATGCTTCTATTTTCTGATGCAGAAGTTTGATAATTCAGAGCTGTGCTTGAAACACCCGAATTCCTCATTATTATTCCTCAACACCTGATTTAGAACTAAAAGATCTACATCGATAGCAGTAATTGATGCAATTGAGGAAATCACAAATGCACTGGACCATAAACAGTTTGCGGTTGGTATTTTTATGGATTTTAAAAAAGCATTTGACACTGTCAATCATTCAATATTACTCAGTAAATTGGAAAGGTATGGAATTCGTGGGGTTGCCGGGGATTGGGTAAAAAGTTACTTGTCAGGAAGAAGACAGTATGTTAAAATGGGACAACATACATCTGGTGAACTTGGAGTTGTTTGTGGTGTTCCCCAGGGGTCCGTGCTAGGACCAAAATTGTTTTAATGTATATATAAATGATATCTTTAATGCATCGCAAGTGTTAAAAATGATCCTCTTTGCTGATGATACTAATATATTCTACTGTAGTGATAATCAAAAGGAACTTGTGAAAACTGTAAACAATGAATTAAATGTGGTCAAACAGTGGCTGGATGCAAACAAACTGTCGTTAAATATAGATAAAACCAAATTAATGTTGTTTGGTAATATGAAACTGAACCTAGATTTAAATATAAAAATTGAGGCTATTCCAATTGAAAATGTAAATGAAATTAAATTCCTGGGAATTATAATAGATAATAGACTGTCATGGAAACCCCACATCAGGCACATAAAAACAAAAATTTCAAAAGGCCTCTCAATTTTAAACAAAGCCAAACCATTCATAGAAGGGAATGAACTGCGATCATTATACTGCACCCTGGTGCTCCCGTACTTTACATATTGTGTGGAAGTATGGGGGAATACTTACCAGACCGTCACTAACCCATTAGTACTACTACAGAAACGAGCACTCCGGATCATTCACAAAGCTGGTTTTTTAGATCATACCCATCACTTGTTCATTCAGTCCAAATTGCTAAAATTTCATGATCTTGTAGAATATAATACATCTATAATCCTATATAAAGCATTTAACAAATTACTACCAGTAAACATACAACAAATTTTTACAACCAATGACAGAGCCCAGAACTCCAGAAGATATGGACATTTTGTAATTCCTAAAGTCAGAACGACTCGTAAAAGTTTTTGTGTGTCTGTACGTGGGGTGAAACTGTGGAACAGTCTGGATACTCACCACAAGAAATGTCTAAATATTCACCATTTTAAACAATTATATAAACACAAGGTCTATAATCAATACATAGATAATGGGTTGTAATTGTACTCAGGGAATCTGCACTTTTGTTCATTGTGGTTATTCTTCATTGTTGACAAATTGTTATTTATTATCACTGTTGGTATTGTTGTATCATTGTGGTATTGATGATTGTTACCATTGTTGGTATTCCATATTGTTACTGTGATTGATCTAATGTCAATCACTCATTCACATTGAGTCACAATAGGTGATTTATTATTGTTGTCACTCATTGTAAAGAATAGCAGTGAAGCTAGAAGGAAATGTTAGGGGTAAATGGGGGTGGGATTAAATAAGTTTTCTTCTTCCCACTCCCTTTCAAGCAACGACTATTGATCATTGCTCATTAATATTTTTTTTTCTTTTTTTAGTTATTAATAGATGATATTGTTTATGAAGGATGTTGATGATGATGACCAGATATGATGATAATGTGATGGATGCATAATGTTGCTTGAAATAAATAATAAATAAATAAATAAAAAATAAATAAAAAATGTTTCAGAATGGTAATACCTACTTGAGAACTTATTTTCTCCTAAGAGAGCAGAATGTTAGTGTTGTTCCTCATCAACTTACAATGAGCAATGTGAAACCAACCTGTTGTAATTCTGTGACACCCGAACCGGGGCGAAAGCTGACCGTAGGACCGTATGAGTTGCTATGTTAACATTAGCACGTGTGGCTAACCACACCCACAAAGAATAACCGCTAATATCGCAGTAAAAATATGTTACGAACTTTTCCGACTGCTGCTCCAAGAGGCTCTCTCCTCCTTGGTGCTAAAAACCTCCATTCCTGTCAGAAAATTTAAAAATTGACGCATGCCCGGCCGGGGACTCAAACCTGGGATTCCCATACGAGAGGTGGTGTCTCAGCACTCCATGCTACGGGTCAGTTGTTGTGATTTTGTTCTGTTTCTATACATGAACATTCTGTGTCACGTAACGTGAGTCAAGATCGCGAAAAATCTGCATTGTTTACGATTTTGTGAGCCAGTTAACTTTAAGAATATTCTTGCATGTAAATTTAAATAAAATCATTCATTTTTTACTGGTCAATGGGGGCCCAAGACCACACGAGGCCCCTAGGCTCAAGCCATATCTAGCCTGTGCATTATCCAGGCCTGCCTGTGGGGCGGCGCAAACCAAGATGGGCAAGTCCATATATGCAAATTCGCGTTGTGAGGTTTATCTGCGAGAATTTTCAGATCCTAGCGTTTCAACATCGAATTACTTTAAGAAGTTAAAGCTGGAGATACATGTAGAAGACCGTTTTCATGTTCAGCCTGCATGAAAAGCTCAGAGTGACCAATATTAATCAGAAAATACATGAAAAAAATGTTTTTGAGTAAACCACACCTTTAATGACATTTTTTAATAGTTCACTGTGTGCTTACTTTCACCTCCAATCATGACGATTAAATCTTTTCACACTGTTGTCTCTCCCTCTCTCTGAATTTTCCCTTCATTACAGGCATAATCAAACATTCTCACTCCATGCATTTCTAGGTAAGGGAGAAGTAAGAGGAGCGTCCCACATTTATTACACATCTTTCTACTGCGGCTATGGTTTAAAATCTTGTCTTACTATATTCATGATCCTCCCCATAGTTCAGGATGTTTTTAACCTCTAGCTTCTTGGGTTCATAAGGCCTCTTGTCTCTAAATCCTGTTTTTCTTTCAGTCTGAATGTCTGTCTTTCTATATTCTCATCCCACGTGTTTAGAATTGTTGTTCTTTGCTACCAAACCAGGTGCTTTCATTCTTTTGCATTTATTTTCCTAGTATCCTTCTTCTAGTTGCTAGTTGAAGCTGAAAGGCTTCACCTTCTTCCTTGCTGTTGTCTAATCTGGTTTTCTCTTTGTTTGCAGAAAGAACAGCCTCAGCCTGCCGAATGCAAACAACAGTAACCATGGAGGTCAGGGGAGGTGGAGACCTGGTGTCCACCAGATCGGGTCGACGAGACCTCTGACACTTGCAGGCTCTGCCCTTTTACAAACTCTCATAGGATGCAATAGAACGCAAACCTGCATTTTTACCATGTGCATGACTTCATTTTATTCTGTCTTGCGCTCATCTCACCCCTTTTTATTTGGCTTACTTCAGACTCGATCAGGAAATAACTCCTAATTAAATTTCCTTGTCTCTGAAAGACCGGTTATTTTTCAAATTAAAATTGGTATCAACTTTAAAACTCAGATTATCGCAAGGAAATAGTAAAGGAATCCTTCCCAACTTTTAATAAAAGCAAGTCTGTTACTCAGGGTTTTTTAACGTCAACAAGCAAAGTGAGTTTACTAGAAAACTGCTGAACAAGTCTGACGATATCTCTCACTGGGGTTGGTTTGTTATTTTTCTGTTAATTTTATTTGAGACAACGTATCATTGAGTTTCATCTACTTTCTTAAATGTTCAGTACTATTTCATTGGTCTATTTATTCTAATGCCATGAAGCTGTATGAAAAATGACGTGGAGGCAAGGCAGTTAAATGCTCGTCATTACAGGCTGAAATCTTCTGGAATTAGCTGGTCAAAATGTAAAACTGCCAAGTTGCATTTCTGTTTTTAAAATGCATTTAAAGACTGTTTGCGTTCTGCATTAATGCTGGAATTAACATGCATTAAACTGAGCACTTAAAGATGGAAACAGTAGTTATTATGATCCAGACACATTTGGGTATTTCGCTAAAACCTTCATTTATTGTTGCCCAATCTCCTTGATAATGCTTTTTAACTCAGTTACCTGAAGAAATTTAAATTTGCCTGGTGGATTTTCCAACTTGAGCATCCTGAGTGAACCCCACCCCCCATAAAAAGATGTAAGCAGACAGTGGCAAACCCTTAACCTTTTGTAATCGTTTATTTCACTTCTTGTATGTATCTAGTTCTTAACTAATGTCATTGAGTCAGAAATAGAATGGGGTGCAGGAAGCTTGAATAAAATGTAAGGTTTGTTGCCAAGAAGCCAAATGTAAAAACACTTTCCTGTTTTCTAAAACTGTTTGCCAACTGTCAATAACAATGTAATCTAATTCAGCTGAAGTTATTTAAGCATATATTCAGTTTTCTGTTGTCAAACGATTCAGTGGAATGTCTGTTTGGAAAAATAAACGGAACAGGGTGCCAATGTGTTCTCTCTACTGCACACGGACCGTTCATTTGGAAACCTTTAGTTCGATGAGCGGTCGTTGATATTAGTGACGGCGTACCCATACGCTCCCCTTCTCACTTTTTAAAAAGTTTGATTGTTCATCTTGGACAGATTTCTCAGCCACGGTCGACGTCTTCAAATCGACCACATCAGACCGTGTGCTAGCAATGGCCTTAACTGGTTCTTACTCACAATTTGTTACTTGCGCAATGTTTCTTTTCAATTTGTACAGTTAGTTAAGATATTCTATTAAAGTTGTGCGACATGGAGTTGGTTGTTTTTTTCTCCAGTGTGGGTTTGTTACAATGAGCAAAGCAAAACTTAAGTCTAATGTTACACATGATCATGTAACAGGAAAAAAAAAAGGTTCAAAATACCTTTAAACTATTTCTAGACAACAAATGACCTTCTTTAGGAGCAGGTGATAGTTTTGCTTGAGTATGGGGAAGTGTTGGCAAAACATCTTGTGAATAACATGTAAATTAATGATTGGGTTTATATATTTAATATAGTCAACCCAGTACAAGATGGTGCCACAGCCGACCAACCTTAGCAACACACAAATGGCTGTAATGGTCCGTTTTACAGGTATTGAACTCAAGTTTGGTGCTGCAGTAGTCAAGTATGTCAACACCCCAAATGCTAACAAATTGCACAAAACTTTGCACTTCTAAAAATTATTTGGTGACACATTTTCACAAAAACATTAAATATTTAAATGTATACAATCATTCACACTCAGAAATGAAAGTACAGAGTTGTACTTTTTGCCTTGTCACTGGGGTGGTACTCAAAGGTACCATTTGTACCTTTAACTGGGGGTTCTAATTTGTACCATTGTAGTACTGTTTACAAGTCAAACCTGGCAAATTTGTACCCCTAAAGTACAGGTTTGACTTGTAAAAGGTACAAACTACAAGGGTACCCCCAGTTAAAGGTACCTTAGAGGGTACCACGCCGTGACAAGGTAAAAAGTTCAATTCTGTCCTTTCTGAGTGTGTTCTGATCCTAGGTCAAGCTGCATATTCCTCTGATAGTGTCCAGTTCTGAGAAGCTCCACTTCCTTTTATAGTGTCTTGTCTCTGGCACTACTCTTGTTGTAACAGTGATATGATTGTGCACAAATTTTTAAAATGGCAATAGCTTTATCAACATTTGATAGTTTCAAATCCATGAAAAAAGTGGTTGTTATGGTTTCTTTTAAGCAATGCTAAACCTTTACACATATTTTTGTCATAATTTGCAGTAAAAGTCCTGTTGATTCAAGGCAGTTTGCTGTTTGGTCTTGTGAACCTGCCCAAGGTTTTCCTTCCTGAGTGCACTGATAACCTTCCTTGGGTGAGTGCACATGCTGCGAGCATGCAACACAATGTGACGGGATGCTGAACGCTCGCTCACTGATTTTAACTATAACACCAGGTGATTATTTGCAAATGATTGGCAGTACATGTGGTCAGTCTCAACTTGAACTAAGCCCTTTTTGCATCCCTGAAGCAGCAAGTTACAGTCTCTGCAAACCTAAGCAAAACACTGTCTTGCAGATAGAGCAGGCGTATGTTTCCAAAACACTCGTGGTGAAGATCTTAAAGACCGGTGGAGCTGACAGCCACTTTCTTATCCTGTCACCTCGTCCACCAACACTTAAGAGGAGTTATGTGTTGACGTTTCTGCCTTCATGGGAACACACTGACAGCTTGAGACGGTGAGAAAACAGGAGTCTGGTTATCAACATATCGAGGCCCAGGTCACCTAAGCTTTCACTTAAAGCTGTTAATAAGAAGGTAGCTGTGGTTTCTGGTTCCTCCAGAGAAAACAAACTGAAGACTCAAATCTCTCGTTCTTTAGTTTGGAGATTTTGCTTTCAGACTCGTGAACAAGAGCCTATTCATGCAGAGGCTGCTCTGCTGCGTGGGTCTGAGGATGGCCTCACTGGAACAAAGAGTCACTTTGTGGTGCAAAATCTCATTTCTGCATTTTAAATAAATCCAGAAAAAACAACTGCACAGTAAAGTTATGATTTACAGACCTGCTCATATTTATACACTTGTGTAAACTGGCTGTCGGTAAGACTTCAATTTAAAATGGAAACTTTAAGAAATGCTCTACATGTTTTAAGACAGCAGCTTTTGTCCCATATAATAATCATAAAAGAGCTTGTTTTATATTCTTGTAGGAAAATGGATACACATTCTGTCAGGTTACAGATGATGTAATCATGTAAACTTACTAGGAGCGAATAAAAACCGTACAGTGAGGCTTTTTGTTCTGTGCTCTCTTTGACATCCAACGCTCGCTCCTCCTCGGCTGTTTGATGTCCATGGGTGTGTAGACAAAGAGGGTGTTTAACATAACAAATCCGGAAGAATTCAGTCTAATGAACTCAGAGGGCGGCCATCTCCATGTTGTGCATTTGTTCTCAGCAGCAGAACAAAAGACAAAGATGGAATAGAGGCGTATTCATGGAGTCATTCCTAAGTGACCGCTTTCTGCTAGTATCTCATCTCCATCCAGGAAACGTGTAAAGGGATCAGTCTCCCTCCACCTTTCCTCTTAGCTGCAGCTGCTCTCGGCCTCAAGGTGCATTTGGCAGCGTTTCTATGTGAGGATGCAGAGAGAGGGTGAACAGGGTCGTCTGTGTCCTGATGTGATGTGATGAAGCTCACATAGGAAGAAGGGAACAGAGAGGGGGTTTATGCTGCTGATCCTGGGTCAGTGTTTAGAGCTGAATGAACTGAACGTTCACCCAGACAGAGAGACTATAACCCATCAGATCTGATAAGCTGCTGGTGGTGTTATACTCCACTGTCTCGTTTGACACTTGTTGATCTGTCAAGCTGATACATAACTCATGATGAGCATTAACTAACCCAGCCAGCGAGCCGATGGATGCTTAATGGTTTAATCTCCAGGAACAGAACCGGCTGAGTCCAACCCTCCTCAGGATCAGGTCTTGCTTACTGCTATGCAGACCAGACTCGCGTTCTTCTGGTGCAAAAACAGAATGGCTCTTGACATGCAGACACAATGAAAACATAGCCTGCTTTCAAATAAGTGAAATTCTAAATCTGCATTTGAATTTATTTACAAAGGTGGGCTGTTGCTTTTCTCTAGAAAAGAAAGGAGGTAAGTTACCACAGTTTGCAGAACCGTAATTCTTATTCTGCTTTTAATTCAACAGCTAGTGTGAAGGTCTTTTTGGTTTGATGTTAAAATGTCAGTCCAACCTGCAGGGCACCACAGGGAGTCGAACCCCGTCTCACCATTACCAGAGCCTTTTGATTTTTGGTGTGACAAGACAAAACATCTACAAGTAGCTGAAGGTCCTCCCCGTCTCCACATCACAAGTGTGCACCTCTAGGTGTTTGAATCGCTCTTATTAGTCTGACCCCTTCCCTGAGGCCATGTTGCCATGGGAGACGCTAACCAGGGCTGGTAACCCAGACAACATAGCTTCAGGATGGTTCGCATTTGAACCTGAACTGGCAGGTCAACCTCTTGGTAGAGAACATATTAGAAACAGGCACTGGGGATAAAAACTACTAAAGTAAAAAATGTTTAAATATATGGAGATGTTTAAACAGTTAAACATTACAACACATATTTTTTACATTCAAGTTAATATGATGGTTTTTACATTATTGCTATCATTAATTATGCATCATTGTTCTCGGTGTGGAAATTAAAATGTTACATTGTCTGAGGAAAAACAGGTTTTTTATTTTGGCTTCTTTTTTTTTTAACAGGAATCTTAAATTGGATGGTTTTATTCCCACAACCTTCACTTAAATGTATCCAACTGTGGCTGATATATGCAGTCTTGGACTAACTTTTTTATGAACCTTCACACTTCAGTGCTTTAGCTCACTTGGCTGAAAGGAGACAAACCTAGAGGGCAAATGTGTGTTTCAGATGAAACTCTAATCATGTGAGCAGGAACAACTTCTACTACCACAACCTCTTTTTTCCCTTTTCCAAATTTGTTAAATAGTCTCCAGCCCACGACACCCTGTTCAGGCAGGCCGTTCTCCTTAAGGCGGAGAAAGGGGCACGATTCCCTCCAGGAGCAAGACCAAACATGGCTGTGATTCATGGGTTCAAAGAAACCTTTGTACGTGGGCGTCAAGATATAAAATTATGGAAAGTTTCTGGCAAAAATATCTGTTTTTGTTTCCGGTGGAGACGTTTCATATCTATCCCAGCATGCATTAGGCTTGTCCTGCCTTGAAATGAGGAGACTGATTGTAGAAAAACTGAATGGTACTGCATTAGTAATTACTGTGTAAGAATGAGTGTAATTTATCTGAAAACTTTGCACAGTCTGACATTTAATTTTGTTTTTCTTTATCTGTCTGTGTGTACTTTAAGGTAGATTGTTCAGTTAATCTGTTTAGCTTTATGTTATCTCCAGTTTCCTTCCTGCCTTATAAGTCTAAGAAAACACGCTTCACGCCCTGTCGCAGCTCTGCAGCACGCCTCCGTCTGGATTTCTGAATGGATCAGTTAATGAATATGGAGCTGGGTGTGCCACGCTTTACCTGAATCACACACCTTGACTTCCGAGCAATAAAAAAAAAAAACAGCCATTCATACCTGGGAAACCCGGTTTCAAGTTACATAAAGATAGTTTGAAATTGGAGCCAACCTGGTTTGAATAGATGCTGTTTGCTGCATCCTCCAATGGTTAGATCGGAGGTAACATTTTTTCTTGCAAAATGCAGTATTTTTAAAAAGTTTCAAAGTAACAAAAGGATTGAAATTGTAATTTATATGATTAAACTGTCTAAATGTACACAGTTTTAATACCTTCTGTATAAATCTGTATAAAAGTGTTTCTGATTACCTTCAAACTAATCCTTAGTGCAGGACTGATAACATAAATGAACAGCACAAGGTCAGGAAACACATCCAGAAACTGTCCACAGATTAGATTCATTCTCTGGATAGACTCCAGGTTTATCATAGAAACCTAATGAAGTTATGCAGAAGGCAAAGTGAAAAACGTTCACAGCAGGGAGAAGAAGTACAGACCTGCATACCCAACATTCCTGAAGTGTCAGGCTGGAATGAAGGAATGAAGTCCTCGACTTAGTGAGGAACTCACCCTCACTAAAACCAGCTGAATTATGTGTGGGAATTACAGAGAAGCATGACAATTAGTGGCTGAACAATGGCATTTATGAAATTATTTATTCAGGTTCAGCAGCACTCTGAAATGAGGTTTTACTTTTCCTACCAAAATCATAAATGAGGGCTTTTCACAGTGAGGTGAACAATCCATTTACAAATGTAAAAAAAACCCATCAAACTCTACATCATTCTAAGACATTTCAGCTAAATGGGTAATCGGTGTCACAAGATTCAGCCTTGTGAAGACTACGATGCGTTTGTGGTCACGATGCACGAATTTAAACCAAACACATGACGGCCAGCTGGAAGCCCCTCCTTCAGGGCGAATCTCACTTCTACTCAGGAGTTAGCGCTGATTTATTTTACGTCAACAAAATTCAGATCCTTTAAAGTGTTTTTGTGAAAATGGTGTGAACCTTTAATATCTGTATAGCCTTTTTGAATGGAGTCAGTTTGGAGAAACAGGGATGAGTTCTGACCAGACTGATGAGCTAACAGCTAGTCAGTGAGGACAGATCCAAACTGGGTTATTACCATTTAAAAGCTCTAAACTCAAAAGTGTCATATGCTAACGATATATCCTAAAACCTCCATTCATTATTTTTATTTACATCATGTTCTGCTTCTTTACAGTAGAAATAGGCGTACTGTCAAATAATCATGTAACAGGTAATTTATGGGAGTGTCAAAGTTTAAAATAGTGTTTAAAAAAAGCTTTAAGATGAATTTCTGATGTTTTGAGATTGTTGAAGACAACTAGCCTCACTGTGGCTAGCTGTTAGCCAGTGGCGGCTGGTGAAATTTTTTTTTGGGTGGGGTGTATTTTTACAAATCAGTTTTCAGATGCGCAAACCTATCATCACCACTAGAGCAGGGAATGAAGCAAAATATTTTCATCTGACTGAATATTTTGCTGGTAAAAATCCCTACCACCAGTTCTCTAACAATGTGGAGCTGTCTAATTCTACACATCAAACAGTAAAGAAATCATAAAGTCTTTATGAGAAGACCTTAGAATAATATCAATATAATCAGATACAAATAAAAATAAAAACAACCACAATGTGGTCACAACAGAAGTAAGAGTTTCAAGGAAAAACTAACCTGACCTACACAAGGTCAGAAACACAACTTAATATTCACAATCAGCTTTCTACTGACACCACAAACACATAAATCCATCTCTAACTAACACAGTCTGATAATTAATGTTACAATTCAGACAACAAACACTAACCAAGCAAGTCATGACAATCAGCTCAACTACTGTAGTGAATTAACAACAAAATAAAGTCAAATCCACTGATATGTCCCATCAAATTAAGTAAAATTACGGTTTTAGACCACTCATACAAAACTCCCATAGAGTGCCGTTCGTTTTTTATTAAAAGTGTCATCCAGCGCCTCAAAACGGGCTAAACTATATGAACCAACATACATTCAACAATATGCATGGCCCTCTAATATTCGGCTACAAAGACATGTCGCTATTTAAAGTATAAATCCACAAAACAGTAGGTCTCTGCCATTTGCTGATAGGCGTTTTCAATAGCAAAAATCGGCGAGACACATAAATAAAACGAAAGAAAAAGACAAACGAAGTCACTCACCATGGAGTTGATGAAATCAGGACCCATGGAATAAAACGGCTTTTTGTCACAAGCTGCCAAGAAGGATTCTTTGAATAAATATCCATTTTGTTAGTTAGTTCTCTCCAGTTTTAACTCACGTCTGCTGCCAGGCAGGAGCAAACGATCGCTCTGTAAAGCTTCCGGGTCAACATCCGGTCTAAGTCATTCAATACGTTTTTCTATTTCTTTTTTACTCTATTTGTAATCACTTATGACTTATCAGTGTGTTACAGTGCCATAATTAATGATAAAAACTAAAGTAAATACTTAAATAATAAGCATTAATTCTCCGGTTTTGACTGTGCCGTTGTGCGCATGTCAGGGACGCTATGACCTGCGTCCCGATGGGTCTCCTATCTTTTGCATTAAGGATGATTTCCAGTGCGCATGCGTCAGGAAAATATTACCAGTGCGCATGCGCCAGGAGCAGAAAACAATGCGGTGTCTCGGGACGGCGTCCGGTCCAGACATGCACAGTAGATCCCAGAGAAACAGGACCTATCGGTCTGGTAAAAAATAGTGAGAAAACGTTTTCTAAACTACACCTAAATGCAGATTATACACAGCACTTATTGTATATATAATGGATGGCTCGTTAGTTTTGTTTTCATGTTAGTTTTTTATATTTTGTGATCACTATTTCTCTTCTTCTTCCTCTTGGGACTGGTGGGGCGGCGCCCTAGCGCCCCCTATGGACGGGCCGCCACTTAGCTCCTCCATCTGATCAGAATGAATGTATTTCTCCAAACTGAAGCTGTTCAAAGAGGTGCAATAAGGTCCACACCAATTAAAAAAAATTGCATTTTTATGTGTATTTATTCATTTGGAGCAATAGGGGTTGTTATATAATGTAACCCAATCATAATAATAGTGTAAAGGTAATAAGTAAGGTCATTTGTTTTTGTTTCTTTGTTTAGTATAATTGTGTATTCAGTGCATGTTTTAATAAGATACAGGGACAAAAATGTTCTGAGTTGGAGACCTGCTGTTTAAAGGGTGAAGAGGACTGACCATGAAGTTCAATAGAATAGCACCAAACAATGGTAACTATAAAATATTTATTACAGATTATTTAAGGGTTTCTTGTAACACAGTTAAAGATTTGCCCTTAAAACGTTTCCATTTGTAAAACCAAACAGAATTCACGGTCACATTATCATTGATGTAAAAACGGGAAATAAAGGCGGTTTTAACACAGGATGCAAAGTGTGATTGACTGCAAGACGTTTGGAATGGAGACAAGTTAAGGAGATAAACAAAACCAGCACTCATGTTGTTTTTTTACTTGTATTTGTTACAAACATCACAGATTGTTGTTGTTTTTTTGGATTTGGCTCCAAAGCATCTCAGTTAATTGAGAAAAGATTCACTGTTAGACAAAATCTTACAGGTTTAGACGTTTTCTATCATTGACCTAAAGTTCACAGAAATGTAAAAATAGCCTGTTTCTGTCACATGCTAATAAAACTAGCTCATGAAGAATTTAGGTTTTCAGCAGAGCAACATTTCTCCATGAGACAGAGGAACGTGTTTGGCAGCAGCCATGTCTGTTGTCATTGTGTCGGTTTGAAGTCCTCCTCAACCATTTGTTCTTTTTCCCACGGTGCAAAATGCCAGCATGGCCACACACACACACACACAGAGCTTATCAGAACAATGCCTCAAATAGCTAGAGAGCTTCATCACAAGGGCATGCGAACAAAGAGCAAGAAGAAGAGGATGTGTGAGTTTTTGTGCGAGCAGTTTGCAGCTGCTACCTGTGGTTTCTGATGAGATTGTCAGCGACCGTCACACACACAGCTCATCCACTGTTAGGCTGTGTTTAGTTTACTCTTTAGGGAAGTTTCAGCTCCTATCATAGTGATCATTAGCACAAAAAGTGATCATGCACAGCACTTTATCTGTGTCACAATGTAAAAAGCAAGTGTGTGGACTTTAAAAATGTGGTTTTAAACTTATCCTGTTAAACAGGAAAATCAATATTTTATGTTAACATCATAAGGGCTTAAAGATTTAAAATGTCTATAATAATTCACCAGCCTCTGAATAATTTGTATATTTTTATTTTCCATCCATTTTTTAAGGTAACAGATTTATTCAGGTTTTTAATAATAATAATAATAAATGACTAATGTTTACAACCAGTGAGATTTAAGTGTTCTTAGTGTATAAGCTGGGTGTGACTGTTTAAAGATTACACTCCTTTACTTTATTGCTCTGACCAGTTCATTGAGTCACATATATTGCCTTTTCAGTATTTATCTGTTAGTGGCTGCAGGAGGTTAGACTGATCACATCAGAGCCCTGCAGCTCTGTTAAACATTACACAACACTATTTTTGTGATCATTATATTGCCAAAAGTACTGGGACGTCCCACCAAACCAACTCTAAACCTCGGTTAGGAGTTGAAGTTGTTATACGATATTTCCACAAAGTTTATAAGTGTATTTATGTGGATTTTTTACCCTTTTTCTATGGTATTATCATCTATCATACACAAAATCACATCCTACAATAAAACACAAACAGAAACTCATTGTGTTTCACTTGTTGGACAACCTTACATATAACTTGTTGCTAAACTTTATGATATTTTTTAAATAAAAAAGAACTTTCAGCCCAAGTAAACCTGTTGAAAGACATTTTTGAGACCCTATAACCAGTATATAGCATTCTTAGCATGCTGGGTGAAAACAGAAATAATTTCGTGGCTCATCAACACACTGGTGACATAGAAGAATAAAATAATGAGGAAGATTTAGTTGTTTCCTGGTTTCAAGGTTAGAGTCAGTGTTGAGAAAACAGACTGGTGTTTTCAGAATAAAGGTCTCATTTTCTGATCAAAAGCGGAATAAAAAACTAAGCCAGCACTGCATGAAGCAAAATCCTACAATACCCATAATGCCTTGTGTGAAAGAACTATTTTACTCTATATTTCAGAATAAGCTAAAAAAAATTTAAAGAAACTGTTTTTGCACACAACACAGAGAATAAAGAACAAAAAACTTGTATTAGTTTCGGATGCTGTGTGAGTATGTTACAGGTAAATGTGCATTTGAGGCTCTTATTGTGAAGAATTGAAGGAAGTTCATTGAGTTCTGATGTTTTTATCAGCAGAGCTAACCTCGGACTGACTTTTTTTTTTAAGCTAAATTTTGTTATTCGTACCAAGAACCTTCAGTGACAATAAAAAAAAAATAAAAAAAAAACTAGAGCAAATAAAATCAGGTTCACACTACTCAGACTTCTTGAAATAACCTATTTTTAACAGTTTTTCTCCGTTTTTTATTCTAGGCTTTTATTTTCCTACCAGTATCACCACTGTCCTTCCAAATTTAACAAAATAAAGGTCTACTTTAGTCAAAAACAGGGACGACATTCTTTGTGGTAACAATTTTTTATGGATTTATTTTAGGAAAACATTATTTTTAATTGAGGGCATCATGGACCAGACGGCTTGTGGCCCTTGGGTCACATTTTGCCTTTATGAGATCGAGCATGTTCCAGTTTATTTTTAACCCAAAATAATATCATCAGGGTTCACTGAGGTCTGTTCAGGAGGCTCACAGTAAACACTCAGCAGCTTCATGCCCGGACATGACTTCAAACCCTTCTGGTCCTTCCACCTGCCGTTGTGTCACACCCATGTGGCTGCAAGGCTAAATCATGAAGTAAACATGGTGAAAAAAAACAAAACATAAACACAAGTTTTTAACCTTCATCCTCACTTTTGTATATGTTTTCTGATTAAACTTATCTATGGTTGTGGCAGATGATGCATTATCAAACTTCCTCCTCCTCTCTGAATTTGTTTTGTCTGTGTGGAAACGGTGAGAACCCGAAAGCACGGATTTGACCTGGAGGTTGTCTCAACACCCACCCAGGGATCCATCACCTGAGCCAATTCCCTCCAGAAACAGTTGTACTTTCCCACAAGCCTGGGAAACGAGAACGAGGTGACACGTCTCACTGTTTCTGCTGCTGATTGTGAAACGTTGAGTTTAGTTTATTGCAGGGGTACAAAAACAATTGCACCATTTTATGCATACATTTCCCACAATTCCATCTTAAACACATCATGTAAAAGGAAAAATGAATATGACTTTTTTCATCCTACACACACACACCATCACAAACTTCATGTCCTCCCTTGGTAAGCAAACCCCTCCAAAGTGGCGCTACATCACACACTGAGTCATTGCCCAGACATGTCTGCAAGCTTGAACCACAATACTCCTCAAACAAAACCTCGCACACACACATGCACTTCACCTCAGGCTCATTTTGTCTAGATAACAAAGAGAGAACTTCCTGAAGCAAAAGGGGGAGGAAAGGCAGGATGTAAACAGTTGGAGGAGCCTCTCATCAGCCAGCAGGTTGTTGGATCAGAAGCACGTTTTATTTTCTCTGAGGTCGGAGGAGTAAACTGACCTCCACATCCGGCTCCTGAGTCAACGTGTTTAACATGATTCACTGGTTTATGGGAGTTTTGATGTCAGGAGCCTTATGGGTGGGCTTGAGCCGTTCTCCACCAGGTGTCTGCAAATTTACCAGCAGCCACAGAGGAAGTGGGAGACATTCTTCCCACCTCCTCCTGCTGATTCACACAGACAAACACTAAACCCCATTAGACACTGAGACTGTGTTTGTTCCTGACATGAGGAGGCCTGAGTCAGTCAGCTGACTGCAGTGTGACTGTGGTCACTAGTGGGGAGTGGTAGATAGACTGATTAGAGATCAGCCACACCTCAGCAGGAACATCAAAGGGCATCAAAAACGCCTCTGATTTAAATTCATTTATCTCCACTACTGTTAGAGGATCTAAATCAAAGAAAACTGGAAACTTTTACTTTGAAATCCAGTCACATTTACTGGATAGCATCATATTGTTTACCTTATTTTCAATTAGTGTACAACAAATCAATAACTCTGCTCAATAAATTATGTTTTGATCAAATATATAATGTGTTTTTATTGTATTAGTCTCATCTAATACATAAAATAATCCATAAAAACAAAATTCTAAAATATGTTGTGAAGGTTTGAACTCGTATTCATGCTGAATGAATAACAACCTTGAAAACTAATATATATATATATATATATATATATATATATATATATATATATATATATATATATATATTACAAAATTCCTTCACAGTGACGTGACTCTTTACTAGTTACCAGAACAGCTTGACTGGTTGATACCAGTTTTAGTAATTACTTTTGCTCACAAGGTCAAGTTGGTTTGAATAGATTCATTTACCTTAATAATGAGGTCATCATCTGCATTCTGTATTTACTCAGGTTATCTTGTGTTGAAATGTTGATTTGAATCATTTAAGGTCAATCCTCTTTCAGGATCCTCTAGTAGAATTCATGGTTCCATCAGAACCTGAAGCATCACACTATACCACCATGTTGGATGTCTTTCTGAAATCTAGTGTTAGTTTTACTCTAGATGTAACAGGATACCTTCAGAAAGATCCCCTTTTTTCATGTCGGTTCACAGAATACGTTCCTGTTGTTTTTGCATGTTTTTAGAACAGATGTGTTGCTTTTTGAGATCTTTTAGCCTTCATGTGATTCAGGTTTTATTGAAGTGATTTTTTAAACCAGGCCTGTGTGATTAGTGAAACTGAACTTATAAATAATATGGTTAATCACAAATAAGTCATGATTTAACAACGAGGAGGGCAAGTTTCACACTTTTTCCCTGTAAAAACAATAACACTCATTTGAAAACGGTGTTTTATATTTACTCAGGTTATCTTTACTGAAATGTGTTTTCTGACCTGAAACATTTTAAGTGTGAAAGTCCAAACAGAAGACGTCTGTGAGGAGCAAGCGCCTTTTCACACTGAATTGTCAAAGCTGCACATTGCATTAGAAAAAATGTTCTCTAAAACACACATTAGCTGTTAATGAGCAGCCTGGTTGAATTGAATGGCTGTTGCTCTTAGAAAGTTTGACATTTAGAAACTATTGAGCTGAAACTGGTTAACAACCTGTATGAGAACAAGTTATTCTGTGTGTGAAAGTCCCTCTGACATTAGTGTATGACCCAGCTGCTAAATCTGGTGAATCAACATATTAGAACTTCACTAAACCACTTAGCGTGGAGTGGGCAAACATTTGTTCTGACTCCACGATGGGATGTGGATTACTAATTAACATGGAGGCTGTGTAATTAGGGCCAGCCCCCCCCCCCCTCTCCTCCACCTGCATGCGCCACAGCTTCCGCCCACACGCAGCCTTGAATGACTCCACTGGCAACTGCTGTCTCAAACCATCTGACGTAGAGGAGAAAAGGGGGCGGGGCCTCTGCAGGCTATAAAGAAACCCGGTGTGGCCTCGTTCATTCACAATTCCACTCTGGATTACTACCACCTCTGTGGGGAAGTTCCTTCCTCGGGACCTTCGAACGACGCGGCAGAAATAAACGAGCGTTTCCGAATCATGGAGATGTCAGCGGCGGAGCTCAGCCAGGTCCTGAAGGAGGGCGAGCTGGAGAAGAGGAGCGACAACTTGCTCCAGTTCTGGAAGAGGAAGACGTGCGTCCTGACCACGGACGGCCTCAACATTTACGCCGACACGCAGAAGCGCTCCAAGAGCAAGGAGCTGAAGCTGCAGTCCATCAAGAAGGTGGACTGCGTGGAGCGCACCGGCAAGTTCGTCTACTTCACCATCGTCACCACGGACAATAAGGAGATCGACTTCCGGTGCTCTGGGGAGGAGAACTGCTGGAACGCGGTGATCACCATGGCTCTGATCGACTACCAGAACAGGAAGGCCATCCAGGACTTCAAGACGCGGCCGGGCGCCGAGAGCGCGTCTCCCGGGCAGGAGGAGAGGCGCATGGCCAGGGCGCACTGAGCCGCTCCGGTCGGACCCTTCATTCTGCTCCTAATATGGTGAGAGACGCGCCGGGACGCACGGCTGACACACTATACGAACAGGAGTAATATAAGCTACTAATATAACTCCTCACTATAACTTCTACCACGGTTTATTCCTCCTCTAGAGTCGATTTGGACCATTTTAGAAAGAAAACGCGGACCAAAAGGAAGACGTCGTCCTCCGGTCCAGAGATGAAGGACTGTTCGGATCCGAGCTCCGGGGAGGCTTATGGAGTCCGACAGACAGAAGTTACAAACCGGACTGAACTCTTGAACTGTCAGAACTATTTCATGTTCTCCGGGGAGACAAAGCTCCTCAAATGGTGTTAATTTATTTGTTTATACGGTGTCACTGGCGAACAGCTTGTTTTTGTTTAAATTATTTCAACATGATAAATGTATTTATTTGAATAAATATCCATGTGATTTTTGACATAATTCCATTCCTGGCTGTTTTATTTCGGTTGGGATATTTTCCCCTCATCAGAGTTGGATGTGTGTCAGCGACAGCGTTTCTTGTCTCACATGCAGCTTTGGAAAAGGAGTGGAGGAGCGGAAAGTCCCTTTCCTCTGCTGTCAGGTGGAATGTGACTTTTTATTGTCCCCAGGAGAGTTTCAGGCTTGAGTCATCACTGATAAACGGATTCCTTCAGCAGGAAGGAGGGAGCCTTCAAAGGCACCTGCTCCAGGTTTTACTGCTGCTGTTAGAATACAATCAGTTCAAAATGGGTTTATGATCAGATTTGCCTTTACAAAAATGTGGTTTTCAAGTAAATGTGATTTAAATAACAAAAGCAAGGTTTAAAAAAATTCAAAAGCTTTACAAGTTATAAGAAAGTTTTGAAAGTCTTCTAACTTGATGGGAGTTTTTAAACCAATTCTGAATATATATTTTTGACTCATTCAAGTTAGAAAAGTCAGAAAAACAAACCAAAAATAAGGTTAGTTTAAGACCTATGAAGTTTTAAAATGAGAAGTGAAAGGAAACTCCAGCTGAGGATCTCGGTGTTATGAGCACAAATGTCCCCGGGTCAAAGGGTGACGGGGCCGAATCGCTGGCCAGGAATAATGAAAGTATAGTGGAGTCCCACCCCCTCGGGTCCCATCTCGTCCATGAGCGTGGCTTTGAAGTGGGATCATGCTGCAATGAGCGCATCAAAGCCTTGATCTGTGGAGTATTACAGGAGCGGACCGGTCCTCTATCTATAAATACCGCTTCACAAATTGGCACCACGTTAATCTCACACACACACACACACACACACACCTTTGGCCTCTGATCCGAGGGCCACGCCGGGCTTTTTGTCACCAGAGCTTTCAGTGAGTTGTTTTTAGAAAACATCCAGCTGGTTCTGAACATTTTGTGTTCAAAGAACTCTTAGTTCTGACATCTAAAACTCTCTGATCTCGGGCAGCATCAACATCCTCGCACTGTGGGGTCAAAGTTCACCATAACGTGACTTTAATAAATAAAAAGGATTAGAAAGAGCAGAACACAAGATCTGACATATTCGGTTAATCCTCTCGTTTCAGAATAAATCCTTCAGATTTGATTCTAAACTCTAGAAGTCGCTCTGAGAAGACGAGGCAGGGTGTTGACGGCCAGAAGAGACATGTTTCAAACTATTTCATCATCCAGATAAACTGAACCACACTCCTACACACACTCCCAACACGCCTCAACAGAAATAACTCATTAATCTTTTCTGTGAAAGATATTACAGATTAATCCGACTCTTAAAGGAGAAGCTCGTCTCAAACTGCTGCTGCAGCTGTTTCAGGTGAAATGGGAGAATTGTTTATGAATATTATGAAGCATTCAAGTGTTGATGGCTTATAATTGGCGTGTGATGAAGAGTCTGGATGCATGATTGACATTCTGGATCTTTTTTTTGCTCCCGTTCTTTGCGGTCTTGAGGAAAAAGTCAACTATCAAAGAGGAGGAGTATCAATGATCGGCCTTTTGACAGGAAAATCAAAGAGTCTTTGTCGGATGGACGGTTCAGACTCTAAAAATAGACGGGTGGTGATTCAGTCTGTAATAACGAGTCCTTTCTGCTCATCAGGAGTGTGACAGGACATGTTGACGCCCCTTCACTTCGCTTGCTCAGGTATGGATGACTCATCACCTCCTTATTATTAGGAGGCTATGTTTCCCGTAAGGCTCTGACGGAGTAAAAATCTTCTATCTTTGTTTCACTTTGAGGCTTTTAGTCTTATTTCCTCTCGTTCCTTAGAGTCAGGGTCAAATCTGACGCCAGAGACAACACATCTAAACAGCAGAGGATGTTAGGGATGGCCTCTGGAGATGGTTTAGTTACAAAGACTCCGAGATTGAAATTCTTCTAAACACAGACGCACACCCTCAGGTCTCAGCTGACGCCAAGTAAAGTCATAAAGCTTTCATTTAAATAAAAGGAAGATTTTAGACTGAGGCCAACATTTCTTCATCCAAATAAAGGTCATCTGATTCTCAGAGCTGACATTGTGGATGGAGTTGGACAAGTAACCCCCCCCCCTCTCTTATCCACAAAGGCGTCATTCTCCAAAACTGTCACGCAACCATGACAACATTGTTTTTTTTTAATCGGACATCCGTGCTCATCTGCTGAGTCACAAAAAGGAACTTCCCCAGATCGTTATCTCTGAGTCCATTTTCTGTTAAATGGGATGGTCAGAAAACCAGACGGAAGGTAAAAATGTGAGAAAAAAGTCAACCCCATACTTCCTCCTTCTTTTTAGGACATATTTTCTAATCTAAATCTCACGAACGCAGCACTTCTTTCTATTCAGATCACACATATCCATACATTACACACGCAGCAAACACAAAGCAGGGGTTAGAGCTGGTTAGAGGATCATGTTGCTTCAGACCCAGCTGTCTGGATAGAAGCCTCAGACAGCGAGAGGAGACGCTGTCAGGAATGTCTACGAGGCCGTGTGGGGGTGGAAGGGCCGAGGACCAACGAGCTCCACATGCTTTCTGTGGCCTCAGGAAGCAGGAACACAAAGATCGGTGTCAGATCGCATCGCCTCAGAAACTCCAGACTCGTACTTGAGAAGGATTTGGCTCCAAGTTGTGCTTAAAGGCAGGAACATGTGTGTGTTGGACTGTTGTTGTTTCACAGGACTGAGAAGCTGTTGGCAGAAAACTGAGCTGATATCTTTTCAGGCAACATCTGTTCAGTGCTGAAGCTGAAGCTGCTGCTGACAGACCTCAAAGTGATAAAGAAGTTTGGACATTTCTCTTCTTTTTACACTTTTTGTTACGAAACCAAAAAAGACGAAGAATCAATTCATGCTTGATTGGAGATCTGCTGATCTATGTGAGGGGAAACTCCTGGATGGGACTTTATGTTGTGACATCACCAGGATGGAATTCTTCTATATTAACACTGGAGAATTAAAATATATAAAAAAGAAAAGCCCAAATGATGGTTTTCAGCTTCATTTCAGTCCAGATTCATGAACTAAATGTGGGTTAAATCTGGATAACGAGCACATATTTTTAATTTGCTTGTCATCCCCTGAATTGTGGCACTTTAACTTTTGTTTTTATGAAAATAGTCAAAAGGGGTTCTGACCTGACGCAGGTTCGCTTCCCGGCTCTACATCAGAGTTTACATGCATGTGTGGGTTTTCTCCTCCCACACACCAGCATCATACATGTTAGGTTAACTGGCAACTGTGATTGAGTGTGTGAATGTCTGTGTGGCCCTGTGAGGGAGTGGCGACTTGATTATTACAAATTATAATAATAATACTGGTACATGCTGGCATAGTCAGGTGTGACCTGCAAAGATAACTGGAAAAACCTGAGAGGGAGAATTAAGCTCAATTAAAAACAACAATTTTTACAATTACATTAAATCTATAGGGCAGAAACTGAGCAATGTGACTAAAAGTTATAAAAACATAATTATTCAACCACTGATGGACAGAAAGTTCCTCCAAATTGACATAAAACATTTAAAAGATGATGTTTTAAAACTGAACTATGATTTCTTTTTAGGAGGAAACTTTTCCGTTCTCAGCATGTTGAGGAAGAAATCTAAAGGAAAAAGCAGAAAAGGTATCTGCTGCTCCATTCAGATGAAGTAATCCTTCATCGTGTTAACATGTGGATCACAGGGGGACTTTAAGCTCAGCAGACGGGGTTCAGGTCTGGAGTCTCCAGAGGGGGGGTTCAGTTACAAGCACCTGTCTGAGTGGGTGTGAGAAGAAATGAGCACAAACGGATCACAATAACATGACATCTCCCAGTGGGGTCTACGATCGATGTCTGGAGAAAGTTTAGAGGATTCATCTGGATGAGACTTCTCCAACACTCTTCAGACGTGATTACTGCCGTAGACAACGCATCACATGATTTACTGTAAGATGCATCAAATTTTGGGTTCTGCAAACAAGGCGGCGACTTGATCAACTTCCCCTGACATGAATCTGCAGGTGAAACGAATGGCTGCAATAACCTGTAATGATGACCTCAGGGCGTAGAGCCGTTATCAGGGTGAGAGGAAATGAGTCCAGAGCAGATATTACACAGGAGGAGGGCAAGTGAGAGAGAAAGATAAATGAGCACATAAAGGGAGGGAAGCATTCCAGCACTGGGAGTTAGATTATTACCGGCAGCAAAAGGAGAGCTGGCTGAGAGGAGGAATCTCACCAAAACCAGCAGCCGTCTGACGGACCGGAACGCATCAGGATGCTGCACCGTTCTCAGGATTTATACCCTATATCCAGTTTTACTTAAACACCATGTTTCTGTTTTATATATGATGAGAGCAATAAAAAGTTTGCATCACCTTTTAGATTCTTTCCAAGAATGATGTTTGTTTGAGAGAAACCTTCAGGAATAGTAATAATGTCTGAGCGGTGAGACGGATAACTAAATCTAAATGTCTGCAGATATCGTTTTCTGTGGTTTGGGAACAAGAACTGGTCCAGGAAGCTGGAAAGTCCCTTTACTGGAGAGAAGGTTCTCACACAAGGCGTTTTCTCACATCTACAGCGTTGTTTAGGTTGGGGGAGAAGTGGAGGTATCTCACCGGAGGAGCGGGTGGAGGCCGGGGAGAGGATGGTCTGGGATTCTTTAGGGCTGCTCGCCCCCTTGACCCAGATTTAAAATACTGATAACATCTATTTAAAACAAGCATGGTGGAAGTGGTTTTTACTTAAAACCACTAAATCTGTAACTTAACCATGTCATGAATGTTTAAAACTGAGTCCCCCCTTAAATAAATCCCCTGTAGGGGGAGGAAATGGGAGGACTAAAGGCTGGAATAAGAGGAAGTCTTGTTTTTGAAGTCTCGAGGGTTTTTCCTGTGAATGTCACAAAGCTGCTCTCTGTGCAGTCTGCCCTGAACATGAGCACAGAGGTGACTTTCAGCTAAAGAGGTTGGAGTTTTATAGGTTAGCATCATTCAGATCAGACAGAACCCTTCAAACGCAGCACAAACACACTTTAGTAAAGTAAACTCAGCATTTAGCTTCACTATAGGGACTGATTATTAGCATTTTACAAATTAAAGAAATGTTTTGGACATCATTCCTGGTGGCTTTTCAACTAAAGTACAACATTTCTTTTTAAAATTAACTATTAATATTTTAGCTGAGCAAATTCTGCACCTTAAATCACATTAATGTACAAAAATATCACAGAAAATGTCATTCTGTGCACATTCCAAAGATAAATACTGTGGGTTTTAATTGAATATAAATAAAACATTAATTGGGGAAGTTTCCTGTTAAACTCTTATCTGAATCTTGTTATGAAATTGTAATTTTCCCACTGCTTCAGTCAGAAAGTCCCACTGTTTTGTGGTTTACTCCATAACGCTGCAACAAAAACACCTTCTGATCCTGACTGATTAGACATGGATGATGTCATTTATTCAAGAGGTGCATGGCTGTGTGAGGGAAGGTTTACTCAACCTGCAGGAAATGGACAAAAAAACAGCAACAAATTAATCAGAAGGGAGTTTTTCAACATTTACAAGTGGAGTATTACACCATTAAATCTAATGGGGAAGAAACAAAAGACCAAACTGCAGATTAAAGGGTTGGGGCCTGTCTAAGAGGTGCTAAATTTTCAAAATAAAACAGGAAATCAGGAAAAAGCGACCTGAACATCAGAACTCATTCTAACCCAGATTAAATTAAAGGATGTCTAAAGATGAGGTGGATTTCATGGTGACACATGTGAATGCACACACTGACATTTTTACGTGCACACACACTCAGTGTGATTATCACTCAGTCCACACAGACCCTGAAACAGTATCTCTTTTCTTCTATCAACCAACAGCAAGTGTGTGTTAATGTGTGTGTGTGTGTGTTGGGAGCGGAGTGTCTGCTATCCGAGCCAGAGGACAAGGGGCAGGGGAGCGGGACGGGGCTGGAGCGAGGAAGTGGATGTTTGGAGGATGCAGAGGACACGAAGGTGGAGTGGATTGTTGGGTAATGAGTCACTGGAGCCTCCTTCAAACGCTGCTCTCCAGCCCTGACTCCCCTCCCACTCGTTTTCCAAACAGGGAGGTCCGCTGGAATCTGGGTGGAAGAGCTGAGTGGGCCGACCACATGCAGTTCACACACACACACACACACATATTGAATCCCCCTAACTGAGGTCAGGACGTGGCCTCTGTGACAAAGACATGGACTGTAGAAAATCTGAAGGCTGTTGTGTTCTGTTTGAGCTCAACGCAATTTATTATCCTACAGTAAGCTGATAAAACTGGAAACTCTGAGAGGATTCATAACATGTGACACCATTTTCTGACACATTCCAGTTTCATAACTCAATTACAAAGTGCAAAATGACGTTTGACAATTGGACTGGTTTGAAAATAACCATAATAGTGACAAACTTCCCTTACGTCATATATTTGTCGAGAAAAGCAGAAGAATTTTTGACGTCAGTGTAGAATTTCACAACACCAGCTGTGACCTCACGTCTCCTTCCTGTTTAGTAGAATAAAAACAGCTTGTTAGTGGCGGAAATGAGACGCACAGCGTACCAAAAGTACAAAACATAATAAAAATAAACAACTTTATTGATGAAAAATGACAAAAAGAACACACATTTCACCCAAAATTATGAAAAAAAAGAGAAAATAACATTTTACAAAAGAAGATAAAAGTGACAAAATACAAGAAAATGTAAATGAATTAATGTGAAATATCTGGAAAATGTTACTAGGACTAGGACTAAACAGCGTGGACTGATGAACTGACACTGGGTGAAAAACAGACAGGATTTAAACACACAGACAGACGAGCAGCACATTCTTAGAAATAAAATAAAACGGATGATAAAATAATCCTAGTAGATTAATTTGACTGAAAGCTAAAATCAAGAGTCCTAACTGGATTTAATACAAGTTGAAGCTTTATGTGTTTTCATTATGATCTTATATAATTATTAAGGTTTTAAGAAGTTTTACCACCAGTATTTGGATGATCTTTGGGGACCACTGCTCCACTGGAGGCCTGAGGGTTCTACAGTATCTGATCTGTTCCCAGGACTCTTCCAGGTCTCTGAGGTGGTTCCTGGGTTCTGATGGATCACCCTCCCAGCCCTGAAGGCCTTGACTTTCTCTGTCTTATTTCTTCTTGATGCTTCTGTCCCTTTGGATCTCAACATCTATCCCACACTTACCCTCATCACATAAAGTTTAGGTCCCAGTGTGTCTCTGAAGTCTCTGCACATCAAACACATCTCAGTGAGAGGTCGTCCATCATCACGCCTGACCTGAGCTGTAAACAGAAATCCTCTGTCTGCGTTACAACAGGTTAGGTCTGCCTGCCTGCACACGAAGACCCCCCCCCCACATCCTTAACTCACGTGATGTAGGCGGTTGGCATGGCGACAGCCAGTCAGAGCATTGCAGCAACCAGGTGGACAGATCTGTACTCGCCTTTTTATTTTCTTACTTTATGACTCATCCTTTAAATTCACAGGCCAGGTTTAATAAAAGAGTCTGAATATAAAGAAAAGGTGGGAGTTTAGTTTTATCACCTCTTTTGGGTTTTTCTTGCTCAGTTAAAGAAGGAGAGGAGTCACACCAACACCAGGGCTCAAAGCACTGTGTGGTTAAAGATTCACATTACTGGTTAAAAGCACTCCTCACTAGTTTAAATCAGATTTAAGTCACATCTTCTCCACACTGACCTACAGGAGTTAAAATCAGATTTCTGCTCTGCTTTATTTATTCACGACAAATAACCTGACCTGATCTGACCTCACACAGCGCCACAGAGACACATTACAAGCGCCGCCTCGGGGTGTCTCAGATTACCAGAGCTGCTTCCTGTCTTCATGTCTCAGTGAGACGACGAGTCCAGACAAGTCCTCTGTCTCTGGCTGCGTCTCAGCGGGGCTCGGTCTGCTGCAGAGAAACAGCAACCAACACAACAAACACCCAGCCTTAAAGGTCCTGCTGCCCTTCAGCCGACACAGGCAGGACACACCTCACACTCACTCACCCACCTGGGAGAAAACACAGGACAGGAGGGCGGAGGACTCGGAGGACAGGAAGAAAATAAAAGGTTTATTGTTGTGAGTAAAGCTTAGAGGCTGGGAGGTGGAAGGAGGCAAGAGCTCATAAAGGTTTACATGGAAACCACTCAAAACATTTAGAAAGTTAATATCACACACTGTATGTTTGGGTTAATTATGAATATCATAATTTATAAGCAATCTGATCATTTATTGGTTCAGCAATTTGTTTTATTCCTACTAAAATACATTTAACTGGTTTGAAATCTTAATTATTCACTTTAGTTTCTCACTGTGACTCTTATACTCACCTGCTGTGAGCTCTCTCAGATTTATTTATTATAAAATCCACTTGTGTGCAACCTTTATTTAGCACTGGGGCTGATACTCGTTTATCTAGCATCAAATTTGGTTTATAACTGTTTTTATTTACTGTTATGCCAAAATATTCACCTTCTAACTAAATACTTTAAATATTTTTGACTGAAAAAAGTAGTTTTTTTTGTTTTAATCAGAAACCAGTCATCTTAATCTGTGTGTAAAGGGTGGATTAGATTAATTGAATTGTTGTTTTAAAAAGTCATTTTAAATATTTTGGTAATTAAACTGATCTAAGGCAGATTTTATTACTTTACCAGCAGTGATCCTCCAGCTTTTAAACACAGAGCAGCTGACAGTTCATCATAAGAACCTCCATAAGAAGGTTTCCTTTAATTTGTGTTTTTTTTTATGTCAGACAGGAAGTTTAATTGAAACTGAGCCAGATTTAAAATTCCTGGTGTCTCCAGCATTCCTCTGAACCACCCTGCGGTTTAGTTTCTTTTCCTCATACTTTCAGAAGCCAGGTATCTGTTGTAGTTTTTAATCATCACAAGCTTTTCTCTTCACAGCTGATGAAAACGGGACAAAAGAACTGCCAATCATCTGGTAGAAGCAGGAAAAGGAGGAATTTCTTTTAAATTCAGTTTTTCTTTTTGTATTTTAGGTTAAAATAATCTTTAAAAACATGTTTCAACCTGGCTGATAAGAGACTTTCTGTGACAGTTTTTAAATAATGCAACAAACATACGGGAGAAACTTAAAGCTAACAGGTTGAGCCTCTGCTGTAGAGATAAGACCATGTTATCCTTGAAGCTTACGTATTATCTTTACTGAATATAGATCAATCAAAGTACATTTAACAACTATTTTCATTGACCAAAGTGCTTTACAAAGAACAGCTCACCAAAAAACAAAAAAACAAACAAATCCAGTGCAACAAATGTGCTAGAGATGAAACCCAGTGAGAACCAGTGGGTTTTGAGCAGGAAGTTAAAATGATCAGTGGTCTGAGAAGCTCTTATTTGTACCTCGTCTTTAATCTGCATCTGGTTAGTGGACCTCAGAGTTCTGGAGTGTGGTGATTAGAGAGCTCTGACAGATAAGGTGGAGACATTCAGGCTTTTAAACACAATCAATACGAGTTTAAATTGGATCCTGAGGAGGACAGAAAGCCACTGAAAGGAGGTAAAAACAGACTCGCTGCTGCAGTTTAAACGGTTTAGACGCTTTAGTGATGACTGCTTAAGACCTGCAGAGAGAGAATTACATTAATCCAGACTAGATGTGATCAGGCCCTGAATTATTATCTCCAACTGTTTTAATAGGGTGTAGGACTGAACCTTACTGTGGTGTCTAAGCTAGAAAAATCTCATCTTGACAACAGAACTAATTCATTGAGTTTAAAAGACGGCACCCAGATTTCTAGTGTTTGGATGGAAATAGGAGTCTAACGGTCCAATAGTGCTGTCACGTTCAGTTAGGAGATCACAGTTTAAAGATCATTTGTTTTGTTTAGATTAAGAAAACTGACCCCCAACCACATCCCTGAGACATTTTAACACAACCTGAACAAACGTTTGGCTGTTTGCTGGAGACGAACAAATGAAGATTGTCTGCAAAACAGTAAAAACAGACGTGTTTTTATATGGAACCCAGGGAAGCTTATATAATAGAGAAATGGATGAAGGGTGGAGCCACAATCTGACCTTCAGAGAGACTCTGATGTCAGACAGGAATCTCTTCACCATGCTTTTATTTTGAAAGGCCTTAATTTTATGGCAGACTGAATTTCTGTCAAACATTTATTTGATACATTTAAATGTAGGTTTCATCATTTAGATTTTTTATACATGATTTATGTATTGAGATTAGATATAAAATATTTGACCTTTTATGTGTAATTTGATTTAAAATAGCTGGATTTGACTGTTTAGATTTAATTCAAAGTATCTAAATTTAACTTTATATATTTAGATTTAAATCGGAATATTTAGATTAAAATTATATTAATTTTCTTTGAAAGTTCTATATTTAATTAAAAATATTTGTATTCAACTCTAAATGCTTGAATTTATTTGCGTTTGACTGTAACATATATTACGTTTCTGTATTAAGATTTACTTCTAAATACATTTTTTCACAATATTTGAGGCCTAATAAAAATACACAAATTAAAAAGGCCTCCCATAATATGTCCAGTTACTTTTTAATGGTCCTAGAAACCTTAATCAAGTTAATACCGCCATCTAGTGGAAAAGAATAGAAAGACAATGCTAATCTTGCCTTTTCAGGGGAAACAAATCCAGTTTTATGCAGAGATAACTTTGCCATAAAAGACCTTAGAAACACAGTGCCAAGGGGTAAAACATTTTACTGTAGTGCTACAGTATGCAACAAGCATAATGATCATATTAAGTATCAACAAGTTCTAGTTTTTGTTCCATGTGACAAAACATCTGGCATGTAGAATCCCCACAAGATGGCAGCAAAGTAGAAAACAAAACAGTGAATGGAAGAAACAAATTAAGGTGTAGTTAAAAAAAATCATTCACAGAGTTGACTTCCTGTTTGTGCTGTTTAGATCCTTCCAGGTCAGATCGGTAAAATCCACGGTCACAGACATGGCTGACCGTAAAAACGTACATACATGTGCTCCGTCACACAGTAACAAACACATTTTGACAATATGACACAAACCTCGTGAGAGGATTTGCTGTCTCGGGTCCTCCGTGCTGAATTAGTTTAGGAAAGTCAAAATGAATCACATAATAAATACATTCAAATCTCTCTGAAACCAAATGGCAAATATATACAAATTGATTAAAAGGAGAAACCCTTTTTTTAACTAAGTGTTTACATTTAGGACAGTCACTTTAACATAGTGTGGACTGGGATGCACACAAAAATCTCTTCTCCCAGGCTCATATATTGTTTTATTGACCTCCCATTCATCTTCATTCCTTCCTTCACTCCTCTCTGCATGTGACTGATTGTACACACTAGTTTAATGGTCTAAACTGAAGCAGTGCTATTCTGTTTTCCCTTTTGATACAGCACTACAGGCACACAAATACAAAGACACTCCGTTTGGCTCTCTGCCCCATCTCCTTCCTGTCGATGTGTCGTCACAAACACATGCAGTTTTTTTTTCTTCCTGTAAACAATTACTCTTTGTCCTTTCAGATTATAAATACTGTTTTGGTAAACTCATTGATAAAAAGACGAGACAGAGTGTATCTGAGTGAACATCAATACAAAACAACAATTGCACTGTTTGAAGATTTTCCTTCTTTGCTTGTATTTCTGGTAGTTTTCTTCTTTTTTGGCTTCAGCATTAAGGCCCAGAATCTGGAGAGAAAAAGGAAGAGGAGGAGTCCAAGCCGTGATGTCAGAACCCATAGGGCCTACTGTGAATACAAACACACATACAGGCACGCATACACATGAACAGTATTGCAGGGAAGTATTAAAAAAAAAGACACTAAGGAATGGTGAAATATCCGCTCTGGCCTTTCTTTTAGCCAAATCATTCTCCCTCATCATTTATTAAGACGATTTGTTTCCCTCTTGTCCAAAGTGCGTGGGTGCCGGTGCTGTTTCAGTCGGGCTACACTAGGAGGTGCCGTTCGTCTCTGCAGATGACTGACAGGCGGTGGCTGTGGCTGTGTTTATTGCTATGAAGTCCCTGCTCCTCCCCTTGTAAAGGAACCCGAGGGACAAAGTGACCCTCCCGTCACTGATCTGAGGTCCCTGTCCCTCTGTGAAGATCAGATCAGTCCTGGAGGGAAACTTCTCCCTGAGGAGCAGGCTCAGGTGAAGACGTAGTTAAGGAGGAGCTGTGAGGCAAGCAGGACGCAGAGGATGAGGCAGTGACGACCCATTAACGACACGCTGTCATCCGTCGCCCGCTGATGAGACAGCTGACGACTCAGAGCCACCAGGTTCCTACAGACAGAGGGGGGACAACGTCTGGTCAATTTCTGAATTATTTATCAGTTTAGTGAATCCTTAAAGGTAATATTAGCTATTTTCAATGTCTTTCCAAAATAATAATCCGGTTTATTTCTTTTACGATCGGTTCTTTTTACTTCTGAATATCTTTCTGTGTCTTCTGTATGGATGTGATGGAGGCTTCAATCAGAGCAAAGTCCTTCACCTCTTTACTGCAGCGAGCACACTGGTTCGAAAAGCCTGGACAGAAAGAGGACAAAGGACTAATTCTAATCTAATAGTCAAGATATATTACAGAAAAACAGCTCTACAACATTAAAAGATTAAAAACAAGTATTGAGGTGTGTCATTGTTATTCCTACAATTTAAAAACATTAAAAAATAAACTCAGTTTTTGTCCCTTTTGAGATCTTTTTAAAATGAAACTGATATTTATTCTGAAGCCATCGTTACAGATTAAACCACACGTTGCTCAAATTGCTCATCACTCAATCATGTTCACAGGGAGCTTAAGATAATTTAGCTTAGAGTTTTACCTTCATTGTCCGAGGACTCGTGTGCTGGTTCTGGAGTGGAGCTGCTGCTCTCGGTGTTCTGGCTGCAGGTGGATGGTTGGCTGCTCGTCTTCCGGTGCTTCCCATTCACTTGCACCTGCAGAGAAACAAAACAAAACCGTTTTTCAAACTTATTGCTGGCTAATGTAAAAAGCTGGGGTCCAAATAAAAGTGGGATTTGGAGTTCTGGGAATCAACATGGAGAGAAATCAAACAAAATGACAAAATGCTCATTAATCAGACACTTTGAAGTATCAAAGACCTTCACCAGTTTCCTGCAGCAAGCCCATTTGACTTTACAGGAAACAACTTTGCTCTCATTTTATGGTTAAAAAAACTATTCCATTATGTTTCAGGTTAAACTTTTTTAAAAATCCATCTACAATTAATTTCTGGGCATAAAACTGTTTACAGGCTCCTTTTTGACCAAAAAACAAAAAAAAGAAAAAGAGGGATTTTTAATGAGTCTAAAACATAAAACACTACTTCAGAGGTTTCTAAACATCCTGTAGCTTCACCTTGCGTCGACTGGCCCAGCTGTGGCTGTAGGAAAGCCCGTTGGCTCGTCTCTGGCTTTTTTCATGCGTCTGAATCACGCCGTCTTTCTCAAACTGAACCAGACAAACCTCGGTGTTCCACGGCCGAATGCTGCAAAAAACACCCCAAATAATGTCATTTAAACATGCTTTCTTCCAAATGTAAAATAAATGAAATATCAAACGTTTTGTGTGAGAGTGTGTTCATACTCCATGTGTCTGTAGGTCCACTCGGAGGTGATGGGGTCCTGCTGGAACAGCTGTGGGACCCAGGGTTTGTCTCCTCTCTCTCTGGCCTCTCTCCGCTGACCCTCCTCCAGGACAAACTTCTCCTGGGTCGCCTGCAGTTGGTCCCGTTCCACGATGGCACTGGTCACATGCTGCCACAGTCTGTTGGGATCAGAACCAATCAGATTAAAATAGAACCATCATTAAAGTCATTCATGACGTCAGAGGCTTTGTCGTTTCTTTAACAAGTGTTTGATTTGTTAGTTTTTTTTAGTTTATTCAAATTTAAGATGGAGTTTTTAGCAATTAAAGAGTTTAAGACATAAATCCATGTGTGCAGTTTACCGTTCAGACTCAAACTCCCCCTGCTGGTCTAACTGGACCACCTGTCGTTTGAGGCGACTGCTGCGGATGTCTGGAGTCGGGTTCCACAGAGTTTCCTGCTGACCGGAGCGCTTGTCGTGGAGAAACACCTCGCTGTCCTGATTGTTTTAAAAACATCATTGAGTCATTTTTTAAAAAATGGTTTCAAACAGCACAACTCAATGTTCCACAATTTTACTAAACCACATAATAAAAACTAAAACTTTTTTTCCAGTTCAGCTAAACACATTTTCCACATTTCACTTCTTCCAGCACTTGTATTTTTCAGACGCTCTGTGAAAGCCTCTATATGGAGTTTCCTACTTGTTGAGTCTGCCTGCTGCTCTCCAACCTTTAATTATTAAATCTGTTTAAATTACTACAGAGAATTACTTAATGACTGCTGTTGTTACGGAAGCAGCAGCAAGTAAGTGGAAAAGAAGAGATGTCGTATAAAAGGATCAAATGAAACCAGGAAGTAGGAAGCTAAGCTTCAGAGCTCTTACCCAGTGCCCATCTACAGTGGCCATTAGCTCCTCTCCCACCTGAATCTTCCCACTGACTTGATTTACGGAGCCGGAGCCTCCAAGGAAAGGCTAGAGGGAATAAAATCAAAGCTCAGAATCAAACGCCTATTACAGTACAACATATATGTGTATATATATATATATATAAACAATTTAAAAGCTTTAACTTGTCATACTTTCAGTTTGAACTCCAGCTCTGCCAAACATTTTGTCTTCTCACACTCAATGGTAATTTTCCCTCCCAGCTCCAATGTCATAGTTCCATATAGGATACCTGCAGGAGACAAATCAGTACATGATCAGACCAACATTTCAGTTATTTACTTCTACAAATAAACCTAAACCATTCTGTTTTTTACTCAACATGCAGAATAAATAGAAACCTGGCCTGTCCTGATCCATCCACCTTCTTTAATTTTGGACATCTGCCATGTAACAGATGTAGGCCCGATTTAATGTCCAGTAACTGGACATATTGACTATGGCTGTAAAGGATGCAGCCCACACAGAATAAAACGATTTCTTTGTAAACATGGAAAATAAAATTAGGGTCTTATAAAGAAAAGATCAACCAAAGTCATGTAGGTACAGCTGGAGATCCGTTTCATTCATAGAAACACAGTTTTAAGGAAAAACAACTGAGCCTCTTATTCTTTATCCTGTGCTTTATGTTTACGCACCAGGGGGCAAAGTGGGGGTTTGTGTCTTGCTCAAGGACACTTTGGTACATGGATGAGCTGGAGATCAAACTACTGACTTTCAGAAAGAGGAGTTAAAACCTTAACAATGCTAAAATATCCTCCCTCTATATAATCTGTGTCCTAACAGGCAAAATGAGTCCTAAGTGACTGTGAAGGTGAATGATTTCACCACTAATACTGATGTGCTACTAACACATGAGCCTAAACATCTGCAGTATTAAAGTTTATATGAATAGATTAGTTATTCGATACTGGGATCCATATCTGCTGCTGACAAAGCTGCTTGATTATGGAACATGTATATAATCACAATTATTCAACAGTTATTGATTTGGAGAACAAGTTGTCTTTATTAACCCTTTAGTGAAACACAGTGAAAATGCTGCAGTGCCACATCAAGTTACACCCCCCCCCCCCCCCCCCCCCCCCCCCCCCC
>SSNR01000209.1:198023-306704 GCA_006937965.1 Callopanchax toddi
CCCCCCCCCCCCCCCCCCCCACACACACACACACAAAGCATCACTCTGGAGGGCGCACTAGATCGTTTATTATGATCTGTGTTACTTTATAAACTTTAAAAATGATGTAATTTGAATGAAAAACTTCAGAAATATATAAACACCAATAGGATTTGTCCTTAATGCACAAACCTTCTCAATTACGCAAAACCTAAAATATCTAGAGTTCACATTTTAAGGGAACTGCAGAAACAAACTTATGTCAGTAGGTGGCAGTTGCGATTTTTATTGGTAATTAAAACTAATGGCAGTATAAATTAATCACAGCATGCTTGTACGTTTGGCTTTAAGAAGGGAGGAATTGTTCATTTTTCATAAGGCAAGATAAAAAAAGAGGACAATAACAGAGAGGAATGTAACAAAATTACATTTATCATTTTGTGTCAGTGACACTGCTTTAGTGATGATTTGGAGCTGAAATTGAAACACTAGTTGTTGTCTTGTTACCTTTGCAGTGAGCGTAGGGCATGGTGATGACGTACTCCTCGTCCCTGCTCAGGAACAACAGCCTAGCTTTGCCGTCTAGGATAGCTGACAGGGAGTTACCTACAGCAGGACACAGAAACTCAGTTCTTGTGTAGATTTATATAACTCCCTCACTGATGGACTGTTGCAGTAAATGTGTTTACATATCCTAACATGTTACCATAAAACTTGGACTTAGCCAGGATGCTTCCACTGATACAAAACCCATCCTTCCTGTTGCTGATGTAAAAGGCAGAGATGGGTGGATGGTGGGACACCTGGAGGATGACGAGGAGAGACAGAGTGAGAAAACCTAGTGACTGATACTCACTGGCACTTTTTAAATTTGCTGCACTTCATAAGCGTGCGCCCTCTCCTTTGTTCAGTAAACTGTGCAAGACGTTTCACATCACACAATGGATGAGTCAACATTTAACCTGCTCAGCTATGTAGAATGTGCAGCTGTCCGTCTGAGGATGCAGCCAGCAGCAGCGAAATGTTTCCCCCAGGATTGGGTTGTACGGCTTCTTCAGACCCTGGAAACACAGACAGAGTATCCATTCAAGTATCATGTGACACAAATATTTTTTTCCCTCACAACTATTGAAGGGATAATGAAGCAGAATCTGGATTGTAGCATTACTGTCACATGGTCCTGCATGTTTTAATGAATTCAAGATATTTATCGACGTTTTAATGAGATGTAATTTAGTGTCTGTGAATCACTTGATGTGAATTGTCAAAAGGTAGCTAGCACAAACTGCTGAGTAAGTCCCAATTGATCTAAAAGCATTTTCTCCTCGGCGGTGCTGCTGCCACAGAGGTTATAAATCTCCAACAAGTGAAAACAGGTGGAAAGAGTCTCCTGATATTTTTACTGCAGCAAAAAGACCAATTTGCCAAGCAGCCGACTCATAAAATGTTACTGAAAATCATTTTTTAAACGATGAGCCCAAAACAGCAACAAAAATGCTAACAGGCAGAAATTCTTCCAGTGGAAGGAAAATGCCGACCTGCAGCAAGAAGAGAGCTGAGAACAGGACTATGAAGGTTTAAGAAGTCAAACAAATGTAGTTTAAAATCATCAAAGATGGCGATTTCTCTATGACAAGCCGGCATGTTACATTTAATCAGATATTTGATTTTAAATAAGTGTATTAACTGACTCGTCTTAAACATATTTTTATTACTGTCCAAACTCTGTGACTAGTGTTGTGATATAGTACAGTAAATCTAATAATATCCAGTCATAAAACTGGAAATATCTCACCTTGGGTTTCTTGTAGAAACCAGACAGGTACCATCTGAGCACCTGCTTAATCCGACCGTATGCACTTTCTTCTAGTGAAGCCCTGGTGAGAAGGAGCAGAAACGTCAGGTGCAAACATGAAGGTACTTTTATGTAAACACTGATTTTCTGTTACTAACTGTGAAAGCAGATCAGCGTGGTAGTAGTAGTCGGACAGCTTGTCCAGGAAGGAGCGAGGCTCCAGGATGAACGTTGGCAGCACCACCTTCGACAGGTCCATCCCTGGTCGCAGCTGCTTCAGCAGACCCCAGATCAGACCTTTGTTTTCATCCGATACGGTCTCGACCTGAGACGCTTCCCCAGCCTGAAGGAGCAAAAACACACAGGCAGGGTCCCGTCAGTAAAGACAGCAGAGTCCCGTAGACGTAACTCAATTATCAATAACAGACCAGTGGGTTTGATCTGATTCCTAAAGACAACATGAACCTTAATATGAAAACTGAGGAGGAACTGAAACACAACCCAGATGGAGACCCTTTTACCTGAGCCATCTCCTCAGCACTCTGCTCCACATAAGTGGTAGCTGGTGGCCCAGGGGGCATCTCGTCTAAAGGCTCTATGTCGCTCTCCTCTGTCAGCCGTCCACCGTTCTCATTGGCGGCAGTGTCCCAGTCGTCGTGAGCTTCGCGCTCCGATTTGTCAGAAAAGGCGTCATGCTCCATGAGATGATTACCAAGCAGAGCTGCCTCATTCAGCCTAATAAAAACAGAAATGAGATCAAATGTGATTCAGGCAGTTTACAGCTACATTTGGGCTGAAAATAAGAAAAAATGAATCAAATCACAGTTTATCAGACACTACTTTTACATTTTCTTAACTGAAATTTGACCTAATACTGTTTAAAAAACTGATTTTATACGTTGTAAGTTTCATAATAATAGCAGGAGAGATTCTAAGTCAACTGAAAGCTTCATTTCAGGTTCAAAGACTTGTAAGAAATAAGGTTTTCATTGTGTGTAGATAAATTCAGCCAGATAAGTCTTGATGACTTTGACTGCAGCAGTGGGGCAGAAGTAAATATTCCCAACTTGATAAACAGCTCTTGTGATCTGTGCCCTAATGAGCTCCAGTTTCCTAACAGGAGACCAGACAAACAGATTGAGAAATTCAGAAGGATTGCATTATGGTTCACGGAGACTAGAAGACGACCGGTAGTTGTCTTCTGGTGTCTGTGGGTCAAACAACTCAAATATATTTGAACCAATAAACCTTCAGTAATAATACTTCTAGTAAATCTGGCTCTATAATGGAGCACTCTTAATTTGTTAAATGTGCTCTTGAGCAAATACTGAAGAAGGAAAACTGCAACCATCTAAAGTACTTAAATTTAGAGGAATGCAATAAATGCACACACAGAGATGTAAACAGATTGATTGATTCTTTTAATGGACCACACAGCAGAGCTGGTGGAATTTTTTTCCAGTACAGTATGGTTTTTTACATGCTCCAACATTAACATATACACAGACAAAACAACACATAACAATTAAGTGCCCAGAGCGTGTGGACCCAGCTTATCGGCTCTCCTGGTTCAGCATCCTTATGGCAGTGGGTATGAAGCTGTTCTTAAAGCGGGATGTTCTTGAGGCCGTTGCCCTGTATCGCCTTCCGGATGGGAGTAGTTGAAAAGCATTGTGTGCCGGGTGGGTGGGGTCGGAGATGATCCTCTGTGCAGTATTTAAAGTCCTTTTGCGGTGTAGCAGGTTTAGGGAGGGTAGGGGTAAGCCGGTTATTTTCGTTGCTCTATTGATGATTCGCTGTAATTTGTTTTGGGAGAATTTGTCCAGAGCACTGTACCATACTGTGATGGATGAAGTCAGAATACTTTCGATAATGGCTGTGTAGAAGCGATGCAGAAGGTGGGGTCGTACTTTGAAGTTTTTGAGTTGTTTGAGATGAAATAGTCTTTGCTGGGCTTTTTTGTGAATGTAGTCTGCGTTTGTTTTCCACTTGAGGTTATTGCTGATGTGGGTTCCAAGAAGTTTGAATGTGTCGGAGATAGAGATGGGTTCATTTTTGATGTACACTTGAGCTTTTGGGGGTGGATGACGTCTCGGGTCGACGATGAGTTCTTTTGTTTTTGCTGTATTTAGTAAAAGATTATGGTCTGAGCACCAGGTCACTGCTTGATTGATCTGTGCAAAGTACTCGGTTTCCTTATTGTTGGTTATGAATCCTATAATGGTTGTGTCATCTGCATATGACAAGATGACAAGTTAATCAAACTGCATTCAAGTATCTTTAAAATGAAGTAAAAACCTATCAAACCCTGACTTCATATCAGGCTGCAGACAACCACAAGTTGGAGGGAAAAAAAATAGAAGAAAGTCATGCATCAGCTTGAAAACGGCCACAATAAGAGAAATGAGAGTGATCAAGTGAAAAAGAAACAAAAACTCAAGAGGATCCTTTTAGACATTTTACAAAGTAAATCCTTAAAGAAACAAAACTTAAAACAAGGTGTTATAATATCAGCTGTCACAAATGGAATCCTGATAGATCCAGAAAAAAAAAGGAAATCAAATGTAGTGTCACTAATGCTCAGATCCACACTCAGAGTTGTAACTGAAGCCACAGAAAACAAGGAAACAGCTTAAGTTCCTTCACAACAATAGAACAGAGTTTAAATTTCAAAATCCCTGTGGACTTTCCAGACCTGAAGAACTGCATTCCAGCTGAATTATTAACAGACCCACAATCTTATCTGTTCAGTAAAACACACCTTAGAGCAGAAGCAGCTCTCCTTACCTTAAAAACAAACCGCACACATACCCTAACTCTCCTTCAGGAATCCAAAACCCACAATAGCGGTTATCAGCAACTCCAGAAGCAGATGCAGCCTGTCTGTCTTCTTCCTCGTCTATTGAAATGTTTTCAGTCAACTGACTAAAAGGTGCTGTTTTGATGCTCTGAACACGGTGTGCCAGCTTCCTGAATGTGTGTGTGAATATTCCTGTCTGTGTGCCAAAGAGTGTTTGTGTGAGCGTGTGCGTGTATTAGCTCGCGATGGCTGCTTTTAGGGTGGTGCTCTCCATCTTCCTGCTCTCCTGTCAGTCATGTGAATGAATACAATGATGTGATTGGCTGACAAGACAAGAACAGAATAGGAGGGGCTGCTGGGAATGATGGGCAGAGGGAGGGCTCAGCCATGAAGTAGGTAAAAGGAGGAGGAAGTAGGGACAGAGGGAAGTTAGTTTAGCCAACAGGTCAGAGGAGTTAATAATGAGGGCTGCAAAAATGTATAATGTGTATGCACACACACAATTATGAGAAAACAGATCACTAGAGACACTGATTCTGGTTGTGAGGGTCAGTAAAATATAAAATATGTCATCACTGTTAGGCAAAATTCTTATTCTGGAATTAAAACCTCCACATAAAAGGTCTGTCATTGCTAGTGCCTAACATGCCCAGTGAATATGTCAACCATCACAAATCATTAGAAAGAAAATTAACATTTATTAAGAGTATTGTTTCTTTTTTAGTCCCTTTGTGCAACAAAAAGTATTCCTGGGGCACTCAGAGGAAGGAATTGCAACAATTCTTTTTGTGTGAGCACTTGGAGACGGTCCAGACTATTGTCTGGTTTGAAAGCACAGCAGACACAAACAAACCTTTAATGTTTTCAACAGAGAACAGCATTAAAGACACTGAATAAAGTGTGTGTCCCTGATTATAAGCAATAAACAAAAAAGACAGCACAACATAAATATGCCAGAAAAGTGTTGAATGCTAACTGCTGCTAAATAATCAGACATAAACTCACCATGTCTCAGTCACTCGCTGTGAGAAAACCCAAATGAGTTGTTCTTTTAGATACTTGAGCCAAATCATCACTGCAGTGTTTCCTCCAGGTTCAGAGTCTTTATGTGGAAGTGTGTGTGACTACAGCAATCTTCTGTAGGAACTATTGTTTTGCTAAACAATTGGGGAGGTTTTATTAGAACCAGACTGCAGGACTTCACATTTTCTAGTTTACATGATGAATCAACCAGAGAAAACAGAAGTAAATCTGAATTATTACTAGAGTTTTTGGTGAAATGGCTTCAAATATTTTGGACAGCCTGTCTGAAAGAGAATTAAAAGAGTCCATAAATCCATACATGACACAGTTCCAAGTTTTTTCCTACTTAAAACATTTTTTTCAGCTTTAAATGTAGTTTTAATCTAATGTAAAGCAGAATTGCACAATCCTATTTCCTCACAAAACAAGGTAGAGTTTGTAGAACTAAATGAGATCATATCACAAATTGCTAAATAAATATAAATATAACTAGCATGCTAAACACTAAATAGATATAATATTGATTTTTGGGGGAAAAAAATCCCAATTGAACCCACAATTTTTCGTCTGTTATTTTAAGCCGACCACCAGAACGCAGAGGGAGCATCATTTAGACCAGCCATCTGGTAGTTTCTGACTGCATATGACTGGTAAAAATCCCACCAGTCTAGAGCATGAACTGGAAAGTGCAGAAGTGAGAAGAGGGAACAGCTGATTTAAAAATGAAAGACAACCATGTTTTAAAAGTAGATTTTCTTACTGTAGCAGCTCTGTGTCGGTGAGCGGAGAGGTCTGCAGCAGGTGGAGTATATGTGAGGACTCTGAAGACATGCTGATGTCTCCCTCTTTCCCAGCTTTGGCTGTCAGCTTGTACAGACTGGAGCAGCTAAGAGCCAGTTCCAAAGCATCCATCCAGCAACGGCCTATGGAAATATTTAATTACAGGCATGAAAGAAGTGCTAACTATAAAACGATTTATTAAACATAAACAAGTAAAACAACCTCACCGTCAGACTCTGAGGCAGCTCTGAAGATCAGGTAGTTGCTGGGTAAAGGCTGCGTAATGGAGCCAACGTTTTCTCCTTTGGGACCCTGAGCACATAAATCAAACAGTGACTCATTTCATGTTGCACCAAAACTACAACTTTATATCTGTTAACCTGTGTGACTTTTGGCATTTTTGAAACTGCAGCTTTAGAAAATAGAGCTGGTTTTCTGCTTTTGCAACAGATTGCAGGTCACTAAAAAAACAACATTTACAGTTAGCGTTTCACTAAGCTCTCCCATGAGCAGAAACGCAACAAAGGCTTCATTATTTAAAAATTGTTTATGCTTGGATGATTTAAAGGGCTGTATAAAGTAGCTTAGAAGTAAAGATCATGATAAAAAAAATTAGTAAAAAGAAGCCAATGTCCATAAAATATGAAGAATAAATTCTGAAAACTATTTAAAACACAGTGAGAACGTCTAGCTCATTTGAATTAAAAAAATCTTAACACTCCCACCTGAAAAACTTAAAACCAAATTTTATGTTATTGTTTCACATCTAAATGTACAAAATGATCCAAAAGTTGAGTGAATGTGTTCAATTTGCTCTTTGTGCGTCTCAGAATGAGAACTTAGTGACCCAAACATGTCTGACCTTGACAGCCCAGATGGATTTCTCCAACGGGTGGTACAGCTTGAAGCAGAAGCCATCTTTCTTAGAGGGTCTCTCAATCAGCTTGCATGCACTGAGGAGAATGGTGCCCACCCAGTGATCTGTTGATGGAGTCTTATAGACCAAAAGAACACCAGGCTTCAGGGCGCACCACAGCTTGGTCCAACTCTTTAAATAACCCCGGATCTAAGGCAGGAGACAAGGGAGAAATTTAAAAACTCTACAAATATTTGAATGTTCCAGGTGGATGATGACGCTACTCTCTGTGTGAGACAGTGGTTCCCAAACTTTTTCTTCTGGGCCCTCCTTAATTTTACACATTTTTTCCCGTGCCCCCCCTCTCACACACACACACGTGCACACATGCACGCATGGGCCCACACACATACACACACAAATACTGCAAACAGACAAATCTCATTTTCAAACTCCATTACAGGCTATTTCACATCAAACCTTTGAGATTTGAACAAGTAAAAGTAACTGCATTTAACTACATGTTGCTATAAAATAAACTTCTTAAAAACAACAAACTAACCACTTTTACAGCTCAATAGAAACTTTAAAAAATGCCTCAGTGCAAAATGGGTTTTAAAAAATGACAAATTCCCTGAGAAAATGAAAATAACAAATGTAAAGGTTTATTTTTACTTTAAAAAAATTGTTCTCTCATCTTCTCAGTGACTGGTGTGAGCGGCTTGCTGCAGATCTCCTTTGTGTTGAGCTGTCCTGTCCAAACAGTGTCCTGTGTGCGATTTGAGAATAAAATAGATGGGGGGGCTGTGGAGGTTCGCATCCGGCACTGCGCGTTCAAGGTTGCGCGCGCTCGTTACTGAATCGTCCAGACTCGTGCGCTCCGTCAGTGCGCACGAGGTGCCCAAACGCGTCTTTGCGCATGGGGAGCTTTGCGGTCCGATCACTCAGCCCGTGGTCAGATGCTGATTTTAACTACACTTCCTGTTGTGGTGGCTCTGAAGGAGCTCTCATAAGCGTTCAGGCTATGAAGACTGGTTGACAGGCACAAGCTGCGCCAGCAGGCAAACAGAGCTATCCAAACCCATTCACCTCCTCGCGAGGAGTTGCGCATCAGCGCCAGGTTCTCCCCTGAGTGTCTCAATAAAAAAAAATTATGTGCACCCCTCATTTCTCTCTCTTTTTCTCATGATCTCATAATAATGTTAATATTATAACCGGTGTTCCGCTGAGCGCACGGCGCTGCACTGCAACCTCGTCACGCCCACCTGCTCTCTGCAGCTCTGAGCGCGCTGCAGTGAATCGGACACACTTCAGACCATCTCCCTAGAGGTGAGATTAGGGGGGACAGCAAAGCAGAGGCAAGGTAAATCTCTCCCATCCACCCCAGATAACCCTGCCTAGCACTCAAAAAATAAAAATTTTTTTAATAAAATTTTTTTTATTTTTTTTTATTAATAACTGAATAAATCATCCCGCGCCCCCCCTGCTGTTACACCGCGCCCCCCCTAGGGGGCGCGCCTCCCAGTTTGGGAACCACTGGTGTGAGAGTAAACTTATTCTGTGAGTGAATAAAACAGCTTTGTGTAAAAACACAACATTCTCAAACCTTAAGCCAATTGGACATGATAACAACACTGGGGTCCTTAAGTGCAATAGAGAGTTCTTTAGCTGCCCGTTTCTTTTCTTGACGATAATTTTGCTTTTGGACCTGAAAAAGAAAACATAGGTGAGTCATCAGTCTCAATGTCAGATGATTGATTTGAAGGAGTAAACACTAGGTGGAAGCAGAGTCAAACAAGCTGCAGCATGTCATTTGACTATGACCTAACATGAAAAATCACAAATAAATGGAAGGAATTTGAGATTTCTAAAAACTTGACCCACTTTATGTTGGACTAAATATAAGATAATAATGCCAACATTTCTCCCAGCTGTCTAGAGGAAGGGAGTGACGTGTACCTTGAGAGACTCCTTTCGGGCCAGCTTCTCGGTGGGGGAGGGGCAGTCCTTCTCAACACCATTAAACATCCTGGACTCAGACTGGAGTAAAGAGTGATAAAATATGAGAAGAATACTGCAGAAGTAGAGATAACACTGTCAACAGTTACAGATTCTGCAGAGGTTTAACATAAATGTGACAGTTAAATATTATTCTGTAAATGTTTCTGTCAGATCAAATCCATTTCAAATGTTATCTTCACAATTTTAATATTAGTTTAAATAAAAACACACTGTTTCTGTATGTTTATGGGAAGCAGGTCAGTGGTTCTTTTAATCAGCAGTGAAACTGAACAGTCAGTTCTGGTTGTTACTACAAACTAACAACCTGATGTGAATGGGACCGCAAAAATGCTTTTAATACCTTCCAGTGAGCAGTCAAATAATATATATATATCACTTATTTTTTTTATTTACTTACTTATTGCCTATATATTTACCTAAACAACTACTTATTTAACAATAAGTGCACTAAAATTTGCATGATCCAATAAAAAAATATGGTCTTAAAGCACATTGCAACACTACATTCTCATGTAAGTGAAAGCATGCATAAGGTTGAGCTGTTCTCAGTTTCAAACTGTTCCTTTAAGGGCCTTCAGAGGAGTGAAGAGGGCAAAGGGCAGGAGATGCAGCTGCACGTGATAATAATTCACATTCTGTATAAAGCAAAACTGTGAGACTGAGCGAGGTGAAGCAACATGTGGGGAGGGGACAAGACAAGATGATGTTATCAGGTAACCACTCTCAGGAGTTTTTTATACTACACTTATTTTGTATTATTTATAACTGTCTGGGGGCAGCAGAGACATCGTTCCCACCATGGCCTTCAAAAGTAAATAGCAACTTTAGTATGACTTTTACAGACCTTTAAAGTTTTTTTAAGTTTTAGTGATTTAAAGAGTTACTAAAGAAGTTTTTTTAATCACAAAAGGCAAAAGAAAGTGCTGTGAGCTCATCAAAGAAGTGATTTATTGTCACCTGTTGAGGAACTGCCCAATCAGAAACTGTGTTCTTACCTTGCTGCCTGGTGATTGGGCAGGACTAAATTCATTACTCAGCATGGAGAGAGCGTTCCTGTCTGTCTCACTGCCTGGTGGGAACCCACAACACACAGTCACATACAAATGCGCTCAGTGATTAAAGTTGCAGACAAACAATTAAAGCATGGCAGCCACAAAAGCAGCTAATAAGCAGCAGATATGTATTAATTACTAAATATTCTACAAAACATTACAATGCATTTTCATAGACATGGGATTCCATCAGCAGATATTTCTGGAAAGTCACCTTACTTCAATTCACGTTGTCACATTCACTCTTTATTTGACAGTTTGGAAGTCTTGGCCTCTTACCTGGGCTGAGATTGTAGATGTCGTTGTCTCCTCCATAAGACAGGTTCCGGGTGAGGCTCCGAGGGTCTATTTTAGGTGGGGAGGTGGAACTAGAGCTCAGAGAAAGCCTTCGATGGAACAAACTCTCCTCCTTCATTCTGACAACTTGCTCGTCCTTTCTTAGGGAGAAAGCACAAAAAGAGAGAAACAAGAACGGTGAAATGTAGAAAGTGAAAACAAAAGAGAACAGCACGTTCTGTGTGAGTGCACCTGCATATTTGTTCATCTAATATTAGAGCCAAATAATTCAGTCTCTGTAGCTCGCCTTCTTTTAAATTCTTGAATCAGTTTCTTCGGCACAAACTTCCTCCTTCTTTTGTGCAATTCTGCCTCTGAGTATTCACCCTTTCACTCCCCTCGCAGCAACAAAGCCATACTGTACACGAACGTCAGCTTGTCCACATAACAACTCAGAGCATGGCAGTGACAAGCAGTTCAGACTGCACATTGTCAGAGTATGTGACACACGGAGGCTCTAAGTGACTTCAGCTCGCCTGTCCACAGAGATTCACTGTCCAGTATGACCCCAAACGTAACTGCCACGGTTCTTCTGTGGCCTGCTCTGTGTCACACTCACAAAAAGCATCTTCAGACAATTTTCAAATATCTTTAAGCAGCCTATTCACATTTTTAAAATAACACAAAAATACTTGTGCAAGAGATTAAATTTCAGATCTGGAGCTTCGTGTTTTTCTTGTGCTTCTTTTGATTTACAGCAATTACTGATATTGTTCATAAGGAAACTGGTCCAAACAGATAAGTGTGCAAAGTGTTTACAAGTCCTTTATCTTTTACTAAGCTTGGCACATATTGACAAGTTGCAAACTATTCATCGTGTGATGTTAACAACTGCTGAGGGTCACAGCTGTCCCCAGACAGATCATTATACTTGTTCTAACGACAGCTGAGCTGATTACAACAAATCAGAGCCAATGGAAAAACTGTGAGGTTAATTTAGCAGAGCAGTTACAACCTGAGCTTGTCTGGACAGCCGCACTCTGCTCAGATCAATATCATCTCATTCATATTCTCTCTACAGCTGACGAGACCCTCTGACTCCCAGCCTACAGAGCAACGCTGCACCGTTTCTCTATTACAACATCCAAGAACATCCTTGCATCATTTCCATTCATAAAATGTCTGATTCATCTTTTTTTTTAACATTTCAAATCACACAAATTTATCAAAGAGATAGCAAAGGCCAGAACTTGTTTTAAAACCACATAAAAAGCTACAGGAATTTTACAGTTTAAGCGCGCTCGCCCTCCGCAAATACATTCATGTGCAAATTAAAAATACAGAAGCACAGTCACGTCCTGATCACACCACTCCCTCCTTCCCTCCGTTGTCTGCTTTGCCTGGTGAGTCATTCTATCAACATCCTTACGGCGTTCCCATTTCTGATCTTGCCTTGATTTATTTTTATTCTCCTTTTCACTGCTGTTTGGCCATTTAAAGAGGTCTCGATAAACACACTAAAAAGACAGGGAACATTTAAATGAACCTTCATTTGCCTTTATAGGGCAGGTCTAAAAATAGCTCTCCACTGCTGCAGTGCATACGTGCATGTGTACTACAATGCTGAACCCTGCATGAGGTGGAGGCTGCATGGAAAAGAGCTTGAAGCTTTAGCATTACACAACAGCAACACAATAGATGTACAGGAAAAGGCACACTGATTTGATACCATTTAAAGTAGAAGCCATAGGTCAGGGTCAACATGACGGGGCACATGCAGACTGACAGGATAAAGGGAACCAGCTTATATGATACAGGACTGGATTACCTGACAGACAGACTCAGAATATGAGTACATTATGTAGCCTAGACTGAGCATGGGTGTGGCACGCTTAATGTGTTTGTTATGTACATGGGCTTAGCTGTTAGGCAAATACAGAGGATCTACTGGTAGTGTGTGTGTTATAGTTGAATGATGTGGGGGGAAAAAAACACATGAGGACAGATACAAATATGTGACAGTATTTGTGTGTGCCAGGCTTTAAGCTGTAGAGTATTGTCAGTCATACTGATGACTGATGAAATGTGTAAGGAACAAAAGGATGTCACATCATTGATGAGAGTGAAAATGATCAACCTTCAGAGGGCTTAATTTGAAGTCACTGAGAAGTTTAAACTGAACAACTGATGACAGACTACTACAACTAGCTGAAATGTCATTGCAGCAACTCTAAATGGTTCTTAGTAGTTTGTATGCCCCTCACATGTTTGTATGCATGCCGGAAAACATCAGGGCATGCTCCTTATGAGATGAAGGATGGTGTGTCCTGGGTGCCTCATCCAAAATCCTGACCAGGGCATCACTAAACTCCTGGTCAGTCTGAGGTGCAAGGTGATGTCAGATGGACCTAGAGATATTCTATTGGATTCAGGTCAGGCGAGGCTAGTCAATGATATCCATTCCTTCATCCTCCAGGACTGCCTAGTGCCTACATTCTCTTGCCATAAGTATTATTACGTACCAGGAGGAACCCAGAACCCACTGCACCAGTGAAAGGTCTATGCCTCCCCAGACTATATATATATTTATATATGTATGTGTGTGAATATGTATACAGTCTGGGGAGGCATATCCATGGAGGATATAATGAACTGCTTTGAGGTACATAATCAGTGTTGCCAGCAGGTGGCAGTATGGGCTACATTGTCTGTGGTTGCAATCAAGTGGAAGAAGAAATGTCTAGTCTACAGTATAAACATTTCTTGGGGAAGAATAATTGCAGAGGGCTCTTCTTCTGCTTTAATCTCTGGAGATATCTAGGATATTATATCATATCTGTGAAGATGCAGGTCAGTCGTGTCAGTCTGGTGTGTGTTGACTCTGAGCTTTAAAAAAGCTGGTGAGTCACATCATGCCAAGTCAGACATCCATCCATCCATCCATTTTCTGTAGCCGCTTATTCCTCCACAGAGGGTCGCGGGGCAGCTGGTGCCTATCTCCAGCGGTCAAGGGGCGAGAGGCGGGGGACACCCTGGACAGGTCGCCAGTCCATCGCAGGGCCACACAGAGACGAACGAGACAAACAACCACACACCCACTCACACCTAAGGACAATTTACCAGCCCAATTAGCCTGACAGTCATGTCTTTGGACTGTGGGAGGAAACCGGAGTACCCGGAGAAAACCCACGCACGCATGGGGAGAACATGCAAACTCCACGCAGAGAGGCCGCAGAGCCGGGATGCGAACCCACGACCTCCTTGCTGCGAGGCAACAGTGCTAACCAACTGCGCCACCATGCAGCCTCAAGTCAGACATGTTTTGTAAAATTTCTCTTCATCCTCACTAATGCACACAAAGTCTTCTTTGGAAATGTTTTTTTTTTAGCTTTAGTGGAAGTCATTTTAAGTTTTACTCCTAATATACTTTTTCCTCTAAATCTGATTTAAAACAGTAGCAGAAGCCCGGCAAACAGCAAAGAGGTAAAGTAGTTCACACATAAACCATACAAAACACTCCAGTTATACCTTTAATACATCAGAGGTGAGACTAAAAGATATCGACGTGTAAAAGCTGAGTACAGCACTGTGTGAATGAGTGCAGTGATGGCAGCAATTTTGGAAAGTGAAGTAGAAAGCTGCACAGTTTTAGTCTCTTTGCAGAAAGCTTTGGTAGTGTCAAGCAAATAAAACTTCACACGAATGGTTGAACTACATACAGAAAAGCAATAAAACATCTCAAAATACATCCCACTCATGGTGTGAACAGGATACAAATGCTTTGCAAACATTAGTTTAAGGTAGTGATAATTTCACTTTTCCATGATAATCATTTATGTCCACAACCTACAGTCAATGTCCAGCTTTTGGAGCATTTTAATTAGGGAATATTTCTTTTAATTTCATCACATACTTCAAACCTGAAAGAAAGAAATACCTACTGTAAAGCTACAACATGTAAGAACTCTAATCAAGTTTTTATACCAAAATAACAAAGCAATTACATTTTTTCTGAAGTTAAAGATTTACTACAAGCTTAAAAAAAAGAGGAAAGGGAAAAGTCAAAGGTGCCACTCTTAAGAAAAGTCCCCTCAAAAGCAAAGTAATGACAACAAAACCCAGGTCTGCCTTCTCCCTGTATACAATATGCAAAGTTTGCCAAGCTAAGCTAACATTTACTGACTTCAGCAAATCAACACCATGCAGGTGCTGGGCCAATATTTATCCTGTGATATGAGCAGGTCGTGGAAAGGTTTCCAGTACAGTAACAGCAGCAGGCCAGTGAAAACACAGTCATGAGTAAAACATTCTAAAATGTAAAAGAAAAGAAAAAAACACTAAATAAAAAAAGCAACAAGAACAAGTCCTTACCCAAGGTTATCCTGTCGAGGTGGAAACACTTGACTTACTGTCATATGGAGCCCATTTGTTTTTAGTAATCACTACACCACCTGGGACAGTTAGACAGGAGGGGTGGAAGGGAACAACTGACATGTTCTAACCTGTATGATTTAATACACCTCACTGGTCTGACTTGCATACATGAGAATATTTATCAAGGTCACATAAACGTGGGCTGCAAAACAGAGGCTGACAGTGACCCAACTCAACTCTGTGTGCAACATCACTGGACAATGATTTACAGATTCAGGTTATAAGAAATTTAAAAATCACTCAATATACAATCAGAATAATCCACCATGACAAAGATTAATGGTCTGGTTTTGCATGCTCATGCAAAGAAGACAAAACATTATATGACCTACAATTTAGCTCAAGTAAAACAGTCTATAAACAAGGAAGTACCAGTTTGTTGGGTTGAGGAACGATCTTTGAGTCACTTTTGCATTTAGAGTGAAAAGTAAAATACAGACAATGTTTTTATTCCATTCAACCATCAGTTGTATAATGTACTGGATAATTCAAGACCTTCCCAGGTAACATTTTAATCACATTTAAAACAATAAACAACACCAAAGTTACAGAGAGATGAACAAAATTAGTAAAGCCAGGATATTATTTTCTTCCTAAGCTGCATGAGCTGAATGACAATTACTCTTCTGTTACAAGTCATTCCCACAATCAGAATAACATTGAGAGCAAATTACTAATGCTGCAGGCACAGCAAAAATATACTTCTGACAAATAGTAAGTGACAGCCGAACACAGATGTGGTCTGGGCTACGAACAACTCCACTGTGTGTGTCTCTACATGTATTAAACCTATATCTGGGTGTACAACAGCTTTAAAATTCTGACCAGCATCAAACCAGCTGTTTCTGTGCCCAGATTAGGACCAGACACTCTCATCCTCCAATCTATGCCCCCTTCAGTCTCCCCCCACCACATTAAACCCTCATCTCTAGTGGTGACAGGACTAATGGCCAGCCACATGACCCAGATATACACCAATGGGATGCTGCCAAGTGCTGGACATGGATCAAAAATGATACATATAGTAGTAGATGCAATATTTCATTAAAAAAATAATACAAGGTGGAAGGTGCTGGTGTGCATAGATGACATCTTTCTTACAAAACAGTATATACAAAATGTATTTTACTCAATGCACGCACACAAGAATTTACATCAGAAAAGCCACCCAGTTTGTACACCTAATAAAAAAGCATAGCTCTTGTACTTTGCCCACCTTAGGAAAAGCAAATCTCTGATTATTTGTTTCATCAGTAGAAATAATGGATTCAAAAAGAGGTCCGAACTCTAAAGAGCTCAATAAAAAAACAGATTATTTTAAAGTGATATTCTTAAACTCTGAAACTTTTAACAATCTTTAACTAAACAAAGCAAAAGAAACTTCAACTTATGTACTGACTGTGTTAGACAAGACACTAAGTCGGTTTTCTGTTACTCACAAAAAGGAGGTCTAATTTTGAGACACGCTGTGGGAGGATGTGTGGTTTCGTTGTTCTATTTAAAGTCTTGTGGCTGTGTCAGCATATATTCCCTCTGGCCAAACCTCCTATTTGATCTTATTAAAACCTTTACTCTTAAGGAAACTGGAAGCTCAAATTATAGTAAATTTCCATTCTTCCCTAGACGTCTTCCTGCTGCTTTTGCAATACCAACAATCACAACTTTTGACGCTTTTATACGAGTATGATATTCTTGTTATCTATTTAGCATCACGATTAGTTAGCTTTACAAAAGCTGTTTGATGATATGCGACTTCCTGCAGACAACTGTTTCTTGTGCTTCAGGTTAGACGGGCAGAAAACTTAACCTCCCTTCGTACACACAATTATTAAGAGGCTTCTGTAAGGAAACAAGGAAAGAGCAAAGCAATCAGACCCTGGTAAGGAGAAAAGTAAATGTTCCAGGGCTGCTAAGGAGCTCAGAGTAAGGGTAAAAAATGCAAAAATTTAAACAATAAAAACCTAAAAGTGACATACAGTTTTAACTAAAAACAACCACAAACGTAAATAAAAGCTCTGTGAATCAAAAACATCTTAGAGTACCTCTCCTCTGACTCACTACTCTGTATTTTGTAAATTTACAGAAGTGTTTGGAGCCCCTTTTTCCTATGCATCCATTCAGTAAGCACAATGACTTGAATTTTATTATATACACAGGGACACTGGAAACAAAAATGAGGTATGAAAATTTATGTTTAAAAAAAAGGAACACCAGATGTCGATCAAACTATATGCTTTATTTCTACATTTGTACATTTAACTATTATTGTATATTACTGTATACCATTGTGATAACCCAGTTGTACAGTAGATGTCTGAGTAGTTGCTGAAACATCTTTAGGTAAGGGGGAATACATCCTTAATGTCAGCGTGTCCCTGAGAGATACTAAAGTGAAAGACAATGTCCCAGTGCGACTCTCTGAGACACTGTGACATTTTATTTCACTGGTAAATCTCAGTATTTAACAGGTGATGTCTTTAGAGAATATGACTTTATTTTAAAGATGTTCAGTAATTACTCAGACTTCAACAGTAGTAGCATAGAAAAAATGCTAGAAATCACTAGATGTTTTTAAATTTGAGCTCCTGTTTCTTTTAAACTACTACTGATAGAACTATGGTAATTTGTTCATTTTTACAGACTAAATCTGAATAAGAGAGCAAGTCCCAAGACACAAACTGCAGCCATGTTTGACCTGCTAGAGAGTGAGCCAGCTGGCTGTGTATCTGCCTGGATTCAAGCCAGTGGCTGGCGTGTGTGAGAACCAGCAAAAAGCAGGCCTTGCCAGACAGCAGATGCAAAAAGGGTCTTGCCATAGTGCTAGACATAGACCCATTGTATACACTGACACACAGCATTACACCAGTGTACTCATGAACTCACATGTACAGGTACACTCCATTTAATATATCAGAGCTTCATTAATGAACTCTGACATGATGCAGTCATTATTTACACTTGTTCTGACACACCCTCTGTTAGAGGTCTTTATGGGGGGGAAAAATCTAAAAATTATTTTAAATCAGGTTTTCTACATCTCTATTCCTCAAGCTGAGAATGTGAAGAAAATAACTATACAACCGATTCCCATTGCACACTGACTTATATAACAGGAGTATAAAAGCTAGATTCCTTCTTTTGCTCCACTTTAGGTTGCTGCAGTAATTTAAACTGTCCTAATACATTATGACAAAGCCTTTTTATAGAGCTGAAAATCCTCAGTGGCAGAAAAGGTTGTAGAGATTGCACAGAAAAAAAGAGAGCAAGAAATGAGTGTGTATCTTCTTGATTAAGACAGAATAGGTTATTGACTGGACCAGTGATTTTATTTAAAGGGTGTTTTAGTGAGACCTCTTCTTTATTACTGCTGTAGAGACATGAGACATAAGGGGCTGGAAGGAAAAGACAAAGATTATTACCGGTAATAAGAATGAACTTAAGGGATACCAGAAACAAAAGACATTACTTTAATTAATAATGATGAAGCAAAAATGTGGACAGAAGATATAAGGACTGATTACTGAGTGTATGCATTAGAGACATGAACAACCTTTTTAGACCATTAGGCAAATTTTATGTTTGTTCTAATACGTACAAAAACTTTACCCTATAAAGATATTTACTTTATGGGACAATTTTCAAAGTAAACAATAAGAATTAAGCGTCAGCAAAAGGTTTGGTTTGCTCTGAAGGTGTAGGACTTAGACAAAGATAAACTAGAGAAATAGGAAGAAGGCTCGAGATTCTGTTAAGTTTTAAAATGAGTCAGAGTCTGAGCCATCACACTCCTACACGGCACTTTTAGTGAAAAATAGAAAGCTGCTGTGGACAAGACAGAAGAGTGGGTTTCAAAGATGAACCCAGAGTACTTGGGTGTGTGTGTTTGGAATAGATGAAAGGCTTGTAACTCTACTTCAGGAACCTCGAAGGTAAGAATGAGCTGTAGCTCCACTGAGCATTCTCAGTAAATAGAAGATATGAACAAAAGACAAAACAACCCATATCATTTACCAGTTAAAAAATCTACCAAACAAAAATGAAAATGCCACCAGTGAAGCCTGGGGTTTATAGAGCTGATATGTGATGGGAAAATTATGACTGATGAAATAGCCTGTGGGCTGTGTTACACTAACCTGGACCAGTTCAACACATGACTCATGAACAGATCATGCTAAGAGTCAAACCTTTCAAACTGTGTAAAATAAATTATACATTTAAAAATTACATTAGATTATTACCGGTCGATACATCAGCTGTTGCAGCTGACTGGATTATATTGTTAGTGCACACTGTTCCTGAAAACTGTGGACAACTAAAGCAGTAAAGTCAATTACTGCAAATTGTAAAGCTTGTTCAAATTTAAACGAATCACTTATTCCAGTCTGACATGACTATAAACCTACAGTTAGGTGACACAGCATGCTTATTTTCTTTAACTTCTCCACACTTTGTTTATAAAAATAAAAAGCTACCATTTGAGTCATCAAACAAGGACAAAAGTGTCTTTATCAGTATGTCAATGTAGCATGTTTCACTTAATAAACTCTTGTGATTAAATTACCATATTGACCCAAATATGGGACGACCACCCCCTTTCCAAGACTAAACTCAAGAAAAAAGATTAAATTCACTTTTTAAAGAAACAAGTTTTATTAAAATTTTGAGAAAGTCATTTAAATAATACCATAATTACAGCCTGCTTTCTTATTTGCCTATTAATCAGGGGTTAAAGTTCTAAAACAGAAAGATCTGGAGCATCACACTCTTTTGTTAGGGTATGGAGGTTTTAAAAAGCTTTGAGTGCTGGCACTCAACAAATATACTGAGCATTCAAACTGTTGGGTCTGCTGAAAGTATTTATTTCCATAGTCACTGTCATCATGTGGCAAAAAATGCAAACAAACAAAAGCACAGTGGTAGCTATAATAAGACTGAGCTTACTGAGAATAATGATGAGCACCACAATGTATCTGGCTGCAAAGAAATGGAAAAATGAAGCCAAAACACACTAAAGCACCATCTGACTAAGCTAACATTGGAGAATGAATGTTAATTCTGAGATCATCTTTCAGAGAACAAACTTGATCTGTACAACAAACGAAGACAAATTAAACACCTACCATATTTTTAAAAATGTGTTGGCTCAGCAGAATGTTAAATAAATAAAATGTGTCACATTAACAATCGGATAACTCATTCTACCAGCTGTGACTGAGCTGTGTGAGCATATGCCTAGAACACAGAAAAATGATTTATTAAAAACTGATCCTACTATTTCAGTTTCACATTTTATTGTTCACATAATTGCTAAAAAGCAACTCATGCCAGCAATCACAGCCTCAAACCAAGGGGTTTCAAATTGTACTACTGCTTTAAAATATCAATTCAAAAACCATACAAATATTCAAACAAGATGAGGAAATATTTTTTAGTACATTTCCTGGAGTACTAACCTGTTACTCATTTTAAGTTACTGCTGTGTGAAATCAAATGTTGAAAAAAATGACCAAGAGTCAGCACACTATTGGTAAAATACTAATTTTGATACTAACTAGATAACTGTCAGGCTCCCAACATATTTTCCACAAAGAGAGGAAAGACAGAAATGAGCTAATGTTGTGCACAGTTAGTGCTTTTACCTAAGAAGATGAAAGCTGCATTCAAAGTTAGATTTAGCACAAGCCAGGGGCTGCACATTTCAAGGAGGACACTCATACTGTTGCCTCTTTGAAGTGTGTTGGTACTGAGCGCGTTAAAACTCTAAGAAGAGGAGAGGATATTATAAGTTGTTGCTTCCACATCTTTACCCTAAACAATCTAAAAGGTCTTAATCATTAAATAAGATCAGGCGATTCCTGCAGCTATAGGATGTTTAGGCTTGTTTATGAAATGTGACATGTGCGATGTGTTATATGTGTAATTTCTGAATTTTTGAGTCACACATATGTTTTTGAACATGTAGACTTTGTACTGTTGGATTTGGATGGACTGACCCTGCCTCTCACCCCATGACTGTTATTTAGGCACCAGCTCCCCATGACCCTCACTGGAGGACGAAGCAGTTTAAGAAGATGGATGGATGATGAATTCTGTAAGAACATTTTAATTAATGTGATAATTAGTGAGCTGTATGTAATGAGATGCTTAGTGATGAAACTCAATGATTGATTAGCACTTTGCCACACCGGGTGTGTCTCATTTAGAACCTTTTTAGGAGCATGCTTAACTTGTAAATGTTTGATCTGAAGAAGATACAGATGGGTTTACACTGTTAGTTAACACAGTGTGTTAATAGTTAACAGTAAAGTCTGAAGGCCAAACTATTTTTCTTAAATCAAATGTTTGCAACAAGGTCCAAGAGTTAGCACAACTATTGGTAAAAGCCCACTGTGGCAGTGTTGTTTTGTGTCGACTGAGACTATAACAAAATATAGTGTTAATGCACCTTTTTTTAAAGACGATAGCGAGACGCAGACAAGCTAAACGCGACTCTTTGATAACTAAAATGAGACGAGACGTCTGTGAGTATTCGTCGGAGCGATGAGACGAGACGAAAACGTTAGTGTGGAACAGTAACTGGGTGAACTTGTTTTGCTGTCAATCATGTCAACTCAATTTCCACTTTCGAACTTCCTCTTATTGTAGCGGGGTTGAACCCTTTCATTAGTTCTGGGGCGATCACTATGTGGCTGGTGCGCTCTCTCATCAAATGGATACTTATTCCAAAAACACTTCTTGACAGTTTGTGACAACCCTGCTGATTGATTCCATATTGTGCCCTTATTTATTCAACTCCACGATGAGTATTTGCTTTGTTTGTTAATTTTGTTTTACTAAAAATGTCACAATACATTCGCCCAATTGAAACCCCTGATGAGCTAATGCTAAGCTAATCAGATTTAAATCCTGATTAGTTAATATACTCATTAAACAGCGACATGTCTTTAATAGCATTACTATCGATATCCATGTAGTTCTAACAAATAATTAAAAAAAACATTTTCCTTATTTTTTTATTACAGTAACTTCAGACTTGGAATGACAATTAGCTTTAGACAAACACTGAAAGACAAAAATAGGCCTATACAGTATGAATCACAAATCACTCATAAATCCTCTCCATGTAATTCTTATATCCTCATTAAGTATGCATCTTTTCACAATGAGTCACTTTCCACAATATAGACAATTAATAAATAAAATATAAAACTGTGAACCAAAGCTTCAAAACAGAGATTTATTATGAAGTCTTAGTAATCTTTGTCATCAGAGTTTTTAATTTTAGTGTTGCCATGAGAAACAGATTTGTGTCAGGGGCATTCACTGGTATACAGTATATAATTGTTGGTTAATTCCCATCTGAGTCACTTATAAACGTTACTCAAGACTTTTTCCTTGTTTGAATTCAAGTAAACACAGACATGGTGATTCACTGCTGATGCAACAGATGACGGTTAAAACAACCACAAGACATTTTGGTAAGTAAATAGATATGCAGTACAGTCAATGATATGAAGGCTTACAGGTAATCTTACTGATGAGGCACTAAACTGATAAGAGAAGAATGTTGTCATCAAATCTGCCGAAATAAAAAGAAACGAGTACTTCAGAATGTTATTAAAGTCTTGCGTTATACCACAAGATGTGAGGTCCTTTTAAAAAAATCAAAAGTAGGCAAAATTAATGTGAAATGTTAAACATTTTCCTTTGGTTAATAAGTAATCTGTTGTTAAATGCTTTCATGCAGGACGAGTAGCTGAATCAAAAGGCTGTCTGACTGAACTAGGAGGAAAAGATTAGCCTTTTCAAAAAACTACAACAAAATCTGGAGCCATCTAGAGTGAATGCACAATCCCTCACAAGCAGAAACGGTAAGATAATTAAATCATTAATATTATTTTTCACACCAAAAATTAACCATTTTACAATAAGGAGGTTATGCACACTGTTAGTAAATGTCTGCTTACAATAAAAACATATTTATAATCGTGCCATATGTGCTAAATAGATTACCGTAATACTTATTATACAGCTTACACAGCTAACTAGCATACTGGTATCCTTATATTTCCAGAGAAAAGCAAATACAAAGTGCATTGTGGGAGGGCTGGAAGAAGAAACAGCAGGTAGTTATTACCCTTTTCTTGCTACTGTATGAAAGATCAACATGTACTTAGACCAACTGCTTCTTTTAGGGCTCTGAGCATGTCTATAAACTATCATTCAGCTCCCAGCTGTCCTTGTGCAACCTCAATCATTCACTCCATTCTAACCCAACTAAATCTGACGCACCCTTTAAGCTGCTGATCCCAGTTCTGTTAGACTGTTTCTCTGCTTCAAAAGCTGCAATGCGCACAAATAAGAAAATAGTGTCACAAAAACTGAACAAACCTACATTTTACAGCTATGATACCATGATCAGTTAAATGTAAGAAGATAGTTTTTTGTGAGTGAAAAATAAAGACAAACAGAAAGCCTACTTCTCATCCTGAGAGACATGCCCCAATTCTCCTGCTTAGAAATTCAGATTTCCCTTCAGGCAACAATGGGTAAAAATGAGCTTGCATTTGTGTTAAATGTTGAAAGTAGACTGATGCCTGAGAGAAAATCTGTTCACAAATCAATCAGGTACCTCAAGTGATCAAGTACAAATACACAAATAAATGGTACTACTAGCAAAGCATTTGACTCAATTAAGCTGAAGTAGATATCCGTTTGCCTTAACAACAAATTACAAAGTGGGCCGCCAGGTGTGAGAGCTCAGCTTACCTTTCACCTGAGCCTCAGGAGACACAGCATCAAGAGGCCTCTGCTGGATCAGCACGTCTCACCTGCAGATATAAAGGAATAAAGTTTCACTCTTACTCACGCTGTACAAACGGACAAAACGGCCTCAGCACTAAAGTTTACCCTTCCCATGCTCCTCCTGGTCACACCACTGTGCTAAAGCCCCACCCTATCCAGTCCCAATTACGAGGGGAGCCACTGACATCTCTCTGTTTTCTACCTGTTCACACATGACTGTTACTCAGTCCAACGTCTACACTTGACCAAAAACAAAGGACAATTATTCACAGAGTACTACTACTCTTACACAAACACATTCTAATAGGAAGCCAAATTCCTTATCATTCTTGTGGAAAAGCAAAGTTTTCTTTTATAGCTGGGATGTAATAAGCCACATGTAAAAGAAATGTCGTCTTACATGCACACAAACAAATATATCAATATAAGTCCTAACAGATACTCATACTACTTAAACAACAAGCATCACACAATTCTTCTTATCTAAAGAGTTTTACAAGGTCAAACTAAAACAATTCAATGTGTACCTTTAGACCACAGGCTGAACTGATCAGCTTTGTTTCAATTGTAAACAACTGGGTCTCGTCTCGTCTCGTCTTCTTCCGCTTATCCGGGTCCGGGTCGCGGGGGCAGCATCCCAATTAGGGAGTTCCAGACAGTCTTCTCCCCAGCCACTTCTACCAGCTCCTCCGGCAGGATCCCAAGGCGCTCCAGGGCCAAACCAGAGATATATTTTCTCCAGCGTGTCCTGGGTCGACCCGGGGGCTTCCTGCCGGCAGGACATGCCTGAAACACCTCCCTGGGGAGGCGTCCAGGGGGCATCCTAACAAGATGCCCGAACCATCTCAACTGGCTCCTTTCGACATGGAGGAGCAGCGGTTCTACTCCGAGTCTCTCCCGAATGTCCGAGCTCCTCACCCTATCCCTAAGGCTGAGCCCGGCCACCCTGCGGAGAAAACTCATTTCGGCCGCTTGTATCCGCGATCTCGTTCTTTCGGTCATTACCCAGAGCTCATGACCATAGGTGAGGATTGGGAGGTAGATCGACCGGTAAATCGAGAGCCTTGCTTTCTGGCTCAGCTCCTTCTTCACAACAGACCGGTTCAGCGTCCGCATCACTGCTGACGCTGCCCCAATCCGCCTGTCGATCTCCCGCTCCCTCCTTCCCTCACTCGTGAACAAGACCCCGAGATACTTGAACTCCTCCACTTGAGGCAGGATCTCTCTCCCGACCTGGAGTTGGCAATCCACCCTTTTCCGACCGAGAACCATGGCCTCAGACTTGGAGGTGCTGATCCTCATCCCAGCCGCTTCACACTCGGCTGCGAACCTCCCCAGCAAGAGCTGTAGGTCAGAGCCTGATGAAGCTAGGAGGACCACATCATCTGCAAAAAGCAGAGACGTGATTCTCCTGTCACCAAACTCAACACCCTCCACACCATGGCTGCGCCTAGAAATCCTGTCCATAAAGGTTATGAACAGGACCGGTGACAAAGGGCAGCCCTGGCGGAGTCCAACCCTCACTGGAAACAGGTCCGACTTACTGCCGGCTATGCGGACCAGACTCACACTCCTCTGGTACAGGGACTGAATGGCCCTTAACAAAAGACCATCCACCCCGTACTCCTGGAGCGCCCCCCACAGGGTGTCCCTGGGGACACGGTCATAGGCCTTCTCCAAATCCACAAAACACATGTGGATTGGTTGGGCAAACTCCCATGACCCCTCCATCACCCTAGCGAGGGTAAAGAGCTGGTCCACAGTTCCACGACCAGGACGAAAACCACATTGCTCCTCTTCTATCTGAGGTTCAACTATCGACCGGACCCTCCTCTCCAGTACCCTGGAGTAGACCTTCCCAGGGAGGCTGAGGAGTGTGATCCCCCTATAGTTGGAACACACCCTCTGGTCCCCCTTCTTAAAAATGGGAACCACCACCCCGGTCTGCCACTCAACAGGGACTGCCCCCGATGACCACGCAATGTTGCAGAGACGTGTCAACCACGGCAGTCCTACAACATCCATAGCTTTCAGATACCCAGGTCGGATCTCATCCACCCCCGGGGCTCCGCCACTGCGTAGTTTTTTGACTACCTCAGCGACTTCTGCCCCAGAGATTGGACAGTCCATCCCCAGGTCTCCCAGCTCTGGTTCCTCATAGGAATGCGTGTCGGTGGGATTGAGGAGCTCCTCAAAGTATTCCTTCCACCGCCCGACTATAGCCCCAGTTGATGTCAGCAGCTCCCCGTCCCCACTGTAAACAGTGTGAGCGAGTTGCCGCCTTCCTCCCCTGAGGCGTCGGATGGTTTGCCAGAACCTCTTTGGAGCCGACCGATAGTCTTTCTCCATGGTCTCGCCGAACTCCTCCCACGCTCGAGATTTTGCCTCGGAAACTGCCACTGCTGCACCCCGCTTGGCCCTCCGATACCCATCAACTGCCTCTGGAGACCCACAGACTAGCCATGCCTTGTAGGCCTCCTTCTTCAGCCTGACGGCTCCCCTAACCTCTGGTGTCCACCAGCGGGTACGGGGGTTACCGCCACGATTGGCACCGGCTACCTTGCGACCACAGCTAGCAACAGCTGCCTCAACAATCGCAGAGCGGAACAAGGCCCATTCGGACTCAATGTCCCCCACTGCTCTCGGGACGCAGACAAAGCTCTGCCGGAGGTGGGAGTTGAAGACCATCTTGACAGGCTCTTCTGCCAGGCGTTCCCAGCAGACCCTCACTATACGTTTGGGCCTACCAGGTCTGCGTAGCATCTTCCCCTGCCATCTGATCCAACTCACCACCAGGTGGTGATCAGTTGACAGCTCCGCTCCTCTCTTTACTCGAGTGTCCAAAACATACGGTCTCAGGTCAGATGATACAACTATAAAGTCAATCATTGACCTGTAACCTAGGCTGCCCTGGTACCAGGTGTACCGGTGGGCATCCTTATGTTCGAACATGGTGTTCGTTATGGCCAAACTGCGACTTGCACAGAAGTCCAAAAACAGAACACCACTCGAGTTCAGATTGGGCGGGCTGTTCCTCCCAATCACGCCCCTCCAGGTCACGCTGTCATTGCCCACGTGAGCGTTGAAGTCCCCCAGCAGGACTATGGAGTCCCCAGTAGGAGCGCTATCCAGCACTCGTCCCAGGGACTCCAAAAAGGGTGGGTACTCTGAGCTGCTATTTGGAGCATAAGCACAAACAACAGTCAGGACCCGTTCCCCAACCCGAAGGCGCAGGGAAGCTGCCCTTTCGTCCCCCGGAGAAAACCTCAACATACAGGCAGAGAGTCTTGGGGCTAACAGAAAGCCCACCCCAGCCCTCCGCCTCTCACCCGGAGCAACTCCAGCATACAAGAGAGCCCAACCCCTCTCAAGGACTCGGGTTCCAGAGCCAACGCTATGTGTCGAGGTGAGCCCGACTATATCTAGCCGGTATCGCTCAGCCTCTTCCACAAGCTCCAGCTCCTTCCCCGCCAGAGAGGTGACGTTCCATGTCCTGATAGCCAGTTTTTGTGTCCGGGGATCGGACCGCCAAAGCTCCCGCCTCGGTCTGCCATCCGATCCACATTGCACCAGACCCTTCATGTTCCTCCTGCAGGTGGTGGGCCCACAGGTGGATGAGCCCATGTATCCAGTTCGGGCTGGGCCCGGCCGGGCCCCATGGGCGAAAGCCCGGCCACCAGGCGCTCGCTCACGGGCCCCAACCCCAGGCCTGGCTCCAGGGTGGGACCCCGGTAACCCTCCGGGCCGGGTACACTGGCTCGATGATCGTACTTGCATGAAGAGTCTTTTGAACCGCACTTTGTCTCACCCCTCACCTAGGACCAATTTGCCATGGGTGACCCTACCAGGGGCACAAGTGCCCCAGACAACATGGCTCCTAGGATCATTAGGGCACTCAAACTCCTCCACCACGATAAGGTGATGGTTCACGGAGGTGTAAACAACTGGGTTTATAAGAAAACACAGGGGGAAAACTACAGGCTTTACATTTCTGAAATGTGTGACTAGCCCTTAAAATTCATAAAATGAAGAAAAAAATCACACATTTCCACTTTACTAAACTTGGCACTGATCTTTACTATCAACACAGAAAGCCAATACTGACTCACAGGAGAGTATTGAAGTCTGGGTAATAATCTACTACAAAACAAACAACTGTGGAAGTTGTGGCAGAACCTCCCAATCAGTGCTTTACCTCCTATCTCGAAGCAAAAAGAGGAAGCAATAACACTGGAGCTTGTCTAACCTAAATAAGAAGTGAACTGAAAGAGAAGCAGTAAACAGTGTTTGAGGGACAAAAGGCACAGAGAGCAGGAAGTGCAGAGGAGATGCAGCCAAACATAACATAAACAACAAGAAAAAGGTATGGAGACAATGAAAGATGATTTCTATGAGAAATATCTTAGAGAGCAAAAGCTCAAAGAAATTCTGAGCAAACTAATATAAAGTGTGCTTTTATAAGAAGCACAAACTAAAAGCTGAGAAACTGTGACCCAGAAAGATTTAAATGGAAGGTTGCCAGAGCTACACCAACACTAAACTCAAGCTGTCCCATATTTCCTCCCTCAGACCAAACCAGATGTTTTAAGTATCTTCTTGGGACAAATTTACTGTAAACTTCTTGCCACTGAAATGATGCTGTGGGACTTCCTATGCACTTTTACTTTCTTTTCATTGCATATAACTGGGTCAAATCTAATTCAGGAAAGAAGCAGTCAGCCACGGTGGCTCTGTAAGTTGAAAACCATACGGTAATGGACTGCTGAAACATCCTGCCACATGCATATTGTATAACCAGCACTCAAATGGGTTCTCTACAAGCAAACAACTAAGTAACATTTGGATAAGAGCACTGTCAGTTAGCCAACTCTCACAGCAGTGAGCCAAAGCTGGTTCACAGAAGAGGGTCCAAGCCAGATCCTGTTCAGTGATTTATACTCTGGTCTCTGGTGCAATCAAAAGAAACAACACAAATGGTGTGAAGAATAACTTATGGCTGGATGTAGGTGCCTGGAATGAGAATTAATGGCTTCAAATTGTAGCAAAACAACAATAAATATCCATTTGTTTTACAGATTTTTTCATAGTCGATTTTCCCACCAACAAAATTTACTTGACTGGAATGCCCAAGTATATTAGCAAGTGTCAGAGCAGATATCCACATGTCAAACCACTGTATGAAATTTTAGCCTTATATTGATCCTAGAGAACCAAAAGATTCATTGTTTTTTTTCATGCATACAATAATTCATATTCATTATTTTTTGAATAACCAAGATCTGTGCTGTTTTGCATTTGTATAGAAATTTAAACCACCAAAATGAAGAATATATAAAAATGTTAATGTAATAATAAACATATCCATATGCTAATTTGAAATGTATTATTTTATATAAGTATACAATTTTTTGCCTCTTCCTAAAACAGATTTTTTCATATCTTGATTTTATTTCTAATGACTTATAGTTCGTTTTAATTGATGTTAAGTTATTTCTGTATTGTTTCCTTCTTGCACACCTCCCCACACATTTTTCCTTCAAGTATAAGTTTTGTGCTTCCTTTTTGCATTCCTGTGACTCCTTTTAACATTACCGTCTGCATTACCACTTAATTATTCAAAAGGAGGCTGTCTTTCAGTGTCATGGAAAGAAATGACAATACAGTCAGCAACAAACACAATGGTAACTGCAAGTGGTGTAAGCAACTGCTAAAATGGTTTAAAGAATACAAAATATCCCATCTGGTTTAAGACGGTGAACAACACAAGCTGTCCCAGACAGTGTCTGATTTAAAGGAGCAATTTGTATTAGAGACAAAACAGGAAGTGTTTATGAGCACTGTGATAGTCGACCAGAAAGCGAGAATCTGAGAAAAAAAAAACCTTATTTGCATAATTCAAGTGTAACGCATTCAGGAACTTAAAAGGAAGCAAAAACTAAATATGTTTGGGCAAACTGAGAAAATACAGGAAATAAATGATAAGGAAAAATATAGAGAAAGATATTTAGAAATTATAATAAAAAAAACTATGTAAAAGGGAACAAAAAAAGGGGGAAATGCAAATAAAAAACAAGAAAAAATATAAATTAAAGTTTTTGTTGAAATGTTTTTCATATTTACAAGAGCCTTAGTCCACTGTTAAAAGACATTAAGGGTAAAGTTCTGCTCAAGCTGAAATTGAACATGGAAGATCTCCAACTTCAAGTCCAGACTGAGCTTCTTCAAGAGTATTAAAGGTGGTTGACATAAGAGTGTGATTCTGCACAGGACCTACACAGAAGCAGGCCATCTGGAACACTGTTGCCTGGTGGACAGCAAGCCCTTGGAGGAAGGTTTGACCTTGGAGAGCTAGTCTCACTACAGCAGGCACATCTTGTTGTGGTGGATGAGGTAAACAACATGAAGCCCAAGAGGCAGCAGAGACTAATTAGCCTCGGGAGACCTTGTTCTGAGTCCAAGGGAGAGTGACAGAGTCTGGGTGGTCAGACCTATGAGTCCAATAACCATCTATCTGGTCAGATCTGGTCAGGTATCAAATATCAAATAACCATGCAGGACAGACTGCATGGCTAATCGATTCGCATGAAATATTTAGGCTCCAGAAAGGTCAATGCTATTGATTTTATTAAGAATTTATCTAACATTCAGGCATGTTTATCCTCTCTACTGGGCTGATATTGTGTAGGTTTAGCCTAGGCTCACTGTAAACATTACAACTCAAACGTCTTTTTTAGCCGAGTTGCCTTCAGCAAATTTTTGCCTGTGCTGGTCTGGGAAGACTTGTTTATAGTTTCCTCACGCGTGTAGGAGAACTACTTGTGTGTGGACGCTTGCGTGCTCATAGTTCTATGAACAGCAGCGCAGAACATGAGTCGTAAACTTCTTTCGAGAAGTATGGCCCTTACATGACTGCTGTGAAGCTAGATACATGTAAACTGACAAATATGAAGTCTGTGTTTTTAAAAAAAAATCTCTATATTAAATAGTTATTTTTGGAAGTAATAATTAGTCAAGAAAATGTGTGCATGCTTATTCAAACATAGGCGCTTGGAACCTATATGTTCCTGATAGAAAATAAATCAGGACAATCAATCAACAATCACTGGCTGAACTGTGGCAGCAGATCAGACTGACACTGACCATGTACTTATCATTGAAGTGACCTTGCAAAGAGCTCACTGGCTAATTATTGCTCATCACATGCCGACTCACCATGAGATAGTTTATTTTTGAATTTGTGCTGATACAACAGATGTTATGTGCAATCGTTGAATCCAGTTAAACTAATCCATAGTCTACATGTCACTGTTTTAAGATAAATCACATTATTTGTGTAAGCCACAATCAAGTCTAACCAATGAAGCAGAAGCTTTGGAAATAGCTGCTCATTAACCTATTAATAGTTTAAGGTTTTATGACACCAGCTCAGACAAGGCAGGTTTTGGTTTATTTCAGATTACTCATCACCAATGTAGAGCTGTAATAATTTAGTATTTTAATATATAAATGTCCTAATTTTAAACTCAATTACCTGCAATACAATTTTTTTTCCACAAAGGCTTCCTAAATGCACAATTTATAAAGAACACACGTGTCAAAATCCCTTTCCATGACCCTATTTCACACTGTGATTAGTGAAGTGGAAAATGGACGACAGACAGTTGTTCCACTGAGTGCTGAGCTGTGCTGATGTGGAACATATCGACACAAAACATCTCTAAAAACAAGATATCAAAATAAAATCTACCCAGTAATGCAACAAGAAAGCATCTTTATCCAGCGCCATTAGAATAATATAATTAAGCTACCGATTATAGACAGAAGATGAGCGTTCAATATCAATAAAACTGATTTATAAGGGGCATCGCATTAAGAATAATATCACATGATGATCCCATGTCACAGAAACCTGCCAGCTTTTGAAACCCAAGGTCTTTCTTAAAGGTTAAAGTAATGCTTTGCTTTCTTGGAGTTGCTTGACACGAATAGCAACAGCTTGGAGTCACAAGTTTCCATTCTGCGTAACATAACGGTGTCACTCTTCTCACCCACCTGACTACTTTATTAGCTCAATACAGAATGTACAGTCATAAACACAACCTCAAAATATCTAATTTCCTCAAACCATGAAGCTTTGGCTTCATACTGACGAGAATTAACTAATTTGTCTGTGGCTAATGAAATTGCATGACCTGAAAACATCCACAGCCAGATCCCAACAAAAAATGAGCTAATCTAACTGCACAGCACATGATGATGACCCTCCAAAGAGGGCTTTAACAGGCTGATGATGCAAGAGTCCTGGCAGCAACTTTTCATAATAAAACACTGTAAAAAGCACGTAAAAAACTGAACTGCCCAGTCATGAACTAGGCGCAGATGCTGCAGCTTATCTCTTAAAAGCTGCAGATAATCAGCATTCAACATGAGGTGTACCAGGGCCAGATCATTGTCAAAGGGTGGACAAAATCTATGTGTATGTCATGCCTATTAGAAACCACTTTAAAACAGATGGTGACAGGAATTTACGAGTTTAAGCAGTATTATCTTTGTGCCCAGTCCATCACCAAAACAAATACATACAGCATTTCAATTACTTTAACCCAGGTCTTTTTATACAGGTAAATTAAGATGTTGGTCATAGACATTTAATTAAATTGTCCTTTAGAAAATCACAGTTGTATGAGGCTGTAAAATTACAGACAACAATTGAATTGAAGGGCTAAATAATTCAGAGATATACAAAGAAAATGTTCCAAACAATGTTAAAAATTAAAAATCTGAAGATATCAATCAGAAAGCCTTTATTGTCACTGTAGATGGCACTCAAATGGTGTATTTGACATAAACAAAAGCATATGATATTTAAAAAGATCTATGGACAGTTGGTTTTATTTATTTTTCAAAGTAAATTTTCAGTGTCAGTATGATGACAAAATGTTACAAAAAATATTGAATTTGTTTAATATTATGTTTCAAATCATTGATAAAAAGTTATTCAGAAATCTAACTTTCCCTTTGCTTTACTGTTAGAAAAGCTACTTATATTAACATAAAAACTACTGGTTTCAGACAATGAAGTGTGTAAAAATGTCAGCATATATTTATAAAGAACGATTAACCTTATAGGAAAAGATATTGACCCAGTGAGTATAGAAGAGTTCAATAAAATCCAATGATGGGAATGTGGCTTTTAGAAAAATATTCATATAAAAATTGTACCTGTCAAAAAAAATCAACATAAAACTACATACAGTATGTGACAGATCAGGTTGGTAAATCTTAATTTTTTTACATCACTAAAACCCAGAAAATGTGACATTGATCTGTATTCAATAAGAAGATATTTTGTAAAAAGAGTTTCAGCCATAAAGGCCATGCTACAGCTCTAAAGTAACTGAACAAAATATCTGCAGGGGAGGGGCATCTTGGCACAGCTAAGGCTGCTAAAAGTGCATTCATTATCTTAAAGCAGCAAGGTAGATTCTGTATGGAAGAGTTTTAGCCCAGATTCCCCAACTAGATGTCAAGACAGGGTTTAATTCACAGGGGAACAGGAAAATGCCAAGACACTTATCAAGCTAGAGACGTTACCTAGCTATTGTTAGGTTAAAAGCAAGTTTAAAACAACTGCTTCAAAATATTATTTGTATAAAATAGTACAATAATATTTTTTTCTACAAAAAATATGAACAGGAACTATCATATTTGTAATGATGCTTAAACTGACTATTTCTGGGAAATTTTTACCACAATTTTCTGTTCCTTTATTCTAAATGAACCCTAACCCGACAGCACTGCACAGCATTAATGTGGGGTCATCCTACTTGGGGAAAAAACATTGTTCATACATGCATTAATAACCACCTACAGAAAGTTTCTGAAACAGTTCTTCAAACTCTCTGTCTTTTCTTCATTCACCTTCACTCTCTCCCTTTTTGTAATTCATGGCAGAGCAAAGCCACAGTTCAGCTTGATAGGCATAGGGACCAACACCATTATATATCGCCACTTGATTAGGGCAGGCTGACCTGACATTAGGTGTTTACAAATCAGTACAGAAAATCTCCAGGCTTTGTAATAGACGTTTATTGATTCAGTCATTCAGCATCAGGACTCAATCTGAGGATTTATAGGTAGACTATTTTGAGCTGAATCTGATATGCAAATAGAATAGTGGCTGTTGTTAATGATTTAATGACCTAGTTCCAATAGGAAGCATTTATGACCTTCAAATGCTTTGTGTGTTACCATTTCTGCTATTGGCATATTCAGCCTGACCTTCAGCAGTTGATAAACAGGATACTTTCAATTTGAACACACTACTGTAAAAGACTGGGGAAATCGCCAGACGTCAGAAACCCTGAATTTAAATGCAAATAAAGAATATCAGAGCTTTAGAAGATAGTGGAAGATGAACAAAAGACAAGCTGCTTATGTCTTTTCTCACTTTACTGCAATTTCCCAGGTATTATCTAACATCCCACTTCAGACAATCCGGTAATCATTTCCAAGTGAACTTGCCCTCTCTCGAGACTTTCTTTTCCTGTACTTGGAGCAACAAATTTCAAAAACTATTGTAACTATTAACAAAAGTGTACTTCAGTGTTATTTTCATCTAGATGAAAGCCCAGTTCTACATAAAACAAGACTATTTAAATAATGATGAGCTCTCACATCTTCATTTGCTCTTGAAATGTAGAGGAACAGACAAGGTGAAGTGGCACTGAATTATTTTGAATTTATTTTCTATTAATTCAAGATCTAATACCTGCATGCAGTTTTTGATTCTAATGAGGATTAACTCTATTTACATATCTAGATGTCATGACATTATGATATATTACATTAAGATAAGTTGACAAATGTGTTTATTCAGTCAGTAGCAGGGTTTTTAATTCCCTTTAATATCTACATGCAGCTTATTTTTGTTATGAGAATATGGAAAAACACATTTCTGTTGTCATTCCTGATACTGGTGATTATGTCCTTTTGCCTATTCCTTTAAATTCTGATGCTCAGAGCAGATGTAGGTCAGCGTGCCCCTCCACGCACAAACACAAACAGTGAATCTGGTGAAATGAGGGTAACGAGTTACTCAAGGCTATGTTTTGTTTTTGTTTTATGTAATGAGGATATCTGCTGAAGGTACAAGTACATAGAATACCATGTTTCATTATTTTAGAGAAATTAGTATTTCTCTATCTGAAGGATTTATTTTTGGTGCCATTACATAATAGCTTGCATGCGCTCATTTACTCACTTTGTCAGGTAAACTTCGATAGTACTGGATTGGACCCGCTTTTTTCTTCAGAATTGCATTAATTCTTCATGTCAAAGATTCAATAAGGTGTTGCAAACATTCCTCAGAGGTTCTGATCCACGTTGATATGACATAATTACACAGTTGCTGCTGATTTGTCAGCTGCACACATCCATGATGTGAAACTCCCTCTCCACCACATCCCAAACGTTCTGGACTGGATTGAGATCTGGTGACTGTGGAGGCCGTTCGAGTTCAGGGAACTCACTGTCATCTTCAAGAAACCAGTCTGAGATGATTTGAGATTTGTGGCATGGTGCATTATCAAGCTGTAAGTAGCCATTAGAAGATGGTCCACTGGTCATAATGGGATGAACAATACTCAGGTAGACTGTGGTGTTATGATGCTCAGTTGGTACTAAGAGGCCTAAAGTGGGCCAAGAAAATATCCCTCAAACCATTACACCACCACCAGCCTGAACTAATGATAAGAGGCAGAATGGATCCATGCTTTCTTGTTGTTTACGCCAAATTCTGACCTGACCATCAGAATGTTGCAGCTGAAATCAAGACTCATCAGAACAGTCAACAATTTTCCAGTCTGATTGTCCAGTTCTGGTGGTCCTGTGTGAATTGTAGCCTCGGTTTCATGTTCTCAGTCAACAGGAGAGACACCTGGTGTGGTATTCTGCTACTGTAGTCCACACATTTAAAGGTTTTCTGCATTCAGAGACGGTACTCTGCAGACCTTTGTTGGGATGAATGGTTATTTGATCTATTCTTGCCTCACTATTATCTTGAGCCAGTCAGCCCATTCTCCTCTGACTTGTGATATCAACATGACATTTTCATCCACACAAGTGCCCCACGCTGGAAATGTTTTTCTTTTTATAAACCATTCGCTATAAACCCTGGAGACAGACAGCTGTGGGTGAAACCCCAAGTAGATCTGCAGTTTCTGAAATATTCACACCAGCCAACAATTATGTCACACTGAAAGCCAATTAAATCCTCTTTCTCCTCTATTCTGATGCTTAGTTTGAACTTCAGCAAGCCTAAATGAATTGAGTTGCTGCCATGTGATTAGATGACTCATGTCAACAATGAATTGAACAGGTTAACCTTAAAACTGCACTTTGGTATTATGACATCAGCTGTACTACTAAACAAATTCAAAACACACTGGATTTTGGAACAAGTGTACAGCAGTTTAGCTTTATAACTGTATGCAGGCAACTGTCCATCTGATGGCCTGAAATAAAGACTCAACAAATGGCCATTATCAAATTAAAGAGCTGTCATAAGCAACAAAAATCCGTTAAAATATTTATATAAAAAAAACAGAATGACAGTGTGAAAACGTCCAAGTGAACCCATAACAACGACTAGTATTAGTCAAGTACCAGTGGAAAGACAGGTGATAATTTTAAAACGTACACTGATCATGTTTCAGATATCTAACATTACCTGTCAGATTTAAAGTGAATGCAACATGTCGGAACGTGCTAGCCATCACAAAGACGATGGAGGGTGTTCGGAAGTAAACCCATGGTCATTTCTTTTATGAATGCTCTGCTGTTACACTCCCAGCGTGGAAGGTTTTGCTCATGTTTACGGTTTTCGGCTAGTTACTCACGCAGCTGAGCTTAACAGGAAAGTAAACCGAGGAAACCAAACAGAGGCGTTTGCCCTCGTTTCACAACCTCCGTCGTGGGCATCGGTCGGGCTCACGGTTGCTAAGCAAACCTCTCAGAGCAAAACAGCAGCCGCATGGGGCATGGTTTGCTCCGCTAACGTGGAGGTGAGGGTTAACTTCGGGTAGCGAGCTACTAACGTTAGCCATTAAATACACAACCCAACACACTCGTATTGACGTTAGTACCACCACAGACAAAATTCCACCAAATATAGCGAAAATAGGATCCATAAAAATAACACCAAATCCTCCTAAATCTCCAGTAAGAGGTACAGCTAGCGTAAGTTAGCACATTAAACACACAGGTTAGTTGAAATAAAAACAAGTAACTAAAAATAGCAAGTTATCCGCCTCGTTTTGTTGTCGCTGTGTAGTGAGGAAGCAGTACAACTTACTGTTTTTGCCGTTCAGGACAACGCAGAAACAACAGTTTCACAGATTCCTTCCCAGTTCGGTGTCATAGCAGGGAGCTGTGGGAGACAGCTGGGTTGGTCGGAGTCTGCTGGAGGAGAAGTTGCTGTTTCAACATGGAGAGCGCGGAGTGGACTGGCTGGGTCCTCCGCCTGCCTGCTGCGGTTCCTCGCACAGGGCGCTCTGGCGACACCTGCGGTCACAGTGGTGTATTACACCTACTGTATTTTTCACGTATGATCCAGTTATTACATTATTAGACTTGATTGGTTTTACATGTCACCTATCCAGAGTAATATTTTTCATAATACAAACACCAGTACGTTTATATTGACGTTATATTGTCTTTGTTTTTTTTAGTAATCCTATTTATGCAATAAAATAAAAAAGTGTATATAGGTAATGACTTTGAGTAATAAAAATACATATAGTAGTTATGGTTATTTTAAAACCACTTGACTTACAGAGAAAACTGCACATTTTATGCAACAAAAACTAATAATAAATAATATTCTTCTCATATGAAAAAATAATATTTGTAATTTGGATCACTGTCATCATGGCCCCAGATATTTGCAGACATTTCAATGAAAGTCCCTGCAGAAGAGACATTCAAATGTCACATCTATTTTAAATCTAATATGTTGATGCGAGAGACATAAACAGGAATGATGTGGAGGAGTGAATGGGATAAATCAGTAGGGGCTCACTGAAGCCAACATTCTGTCAGAATCTAACACCATGAGGGACAGAACAGTGTAACCAACTCAGCACTGAACACATTTGAGTGTTTTATATTTCTTTTTGTTTTCTTTGAACTGAAATGCTTCCTAAAGCATGACTGATTCTAATAAATAAATAAAAACATTAACAGAGGGTGTGCTTCACTACCTTTAAAATAACATTTTAAAAAATGCAGAACACTTGGCATTTTTCAGCTTGGCTCAAAGAAATAAGAAACTATTCAAGACTTTGAATATTTCAGATGGGACAAATCCCTTTTTTTTTCATGCTCCCTCCTACTGAGCACATGAACCTCTCAAGGATGTGTGCTCGGTCATTTGTTCCTCAATCAGCTGACACATAACTGCACTACTAAATTCAGCACAAATTAAATTTGATGATGACACAACAGTGGTGGGACTTATTAGCAATACTATCAAAACATAGAGACAAAGTGGAATAGTAGTGTGGAGGGAAAAAAAATCTTATAACAACAACAACAGAACTAAAAAGCTTAAACTTTAGAAAGAGGTATAACTCTCTCCTGCTCTGTGGAGATGGTCATATACACAACATCTTTGAGGATATCTCAGGACTCAACAACTCACACCTGGTCAAGAAAGTTTAGCAGTGGATGCACGTTTTTGGGCGGCCAAATGAAAGAACTCCTATTATTCTCATCTATTTTTTTTACCTGCATCACTTCCTGGTACACCACTTCACTATTAATGACAGGAAGACTCTGCATTGTGATGAAAATGGCTGAAAAACCCTGTCGGTCTCGATTCCATTCATTTTTAAGAGATGCATGAAAAAAGTATTGTGAATCTCGTCCCGCCTGTTTAACTTCCTGCCATCTGGAGGAACATACTCTACCATATCAGAAATTATTTTTATTCCCCAGGAAATAAGGCTGCTAAATCTCCAGTTTTGGACAAAATAAAAATATTTTAATGAAATTTTATAATAAATGATCTAATCTTTATGAATTGAGCAAACCTTGGTTGTAATCTTTGGAGTGAAACTATGGTAAAAATTCATAACAGCACAGACAACATTTTAATGAAAAAATTAAGCTTTAATCACAATAAAGCTGGTGGATTCTCATAAAAAAGACAACATACTCTTCATTTGACAGGTAGAAAAAAATAGGCACATTTTAATTCAAGCTCCTTTTTTATATAATTGCATTGAACCAGCAAGCATCTCATAAAGCATTTTAAAACATCCTAAAACATTTACTATTTCATGTTATTCAAAAAATAATAAGTGCATCCAATCATTTTAAGAACACATTGTTTAAAAAAGAAAGAAGCGTACCTGCCTCATGGAAAATTATGATATTTAAATAAGGCTCCTCCAGTGATTTTAACAGGAAATAGCTCGATAAATAGATCAGACATGTAGCAGAAAGTGACAAAGCATTCTAATTTTATTTGGGAATGTTTAGTATAAAAAAGAAAAAGAAAGCTCAAATTTAAGGAAAATTATTTCTAATTTCTTGGCAGCAAACTCGCTAGTTATAAATCTCAGTTGTCACTAAAATGTTATTCTTACAAGAAGTTCCTGAGCTGTACCAATTAGATGAGGAATGTAAAATGATCCACTTCATAAATAACTGGCCCAAATCTAATAAACACTACTCATTATTAAAAAACAAAAACAAATCTATATTTTTTAAAGTGGTCAGTGTTGAAGACAAATGCATCCAGTGCATTATTCACATTGCAGTGCATATAAATAAATAGACTCAAGTGACTAAACCTTCATGAAAACACATTGCACAGCTCATATGGGCTTACTGTTAGTCAAGCGGAAAAAATAAGTGAATAATGTAAGCTTTTTTTCAAATTAATATATTCTTCCTATTGTTTTAAGTACAAAATACATATAAAAACAGCAGAACACTGCCCCCTATTGGTGGTAAAGCATACAGCTTGTAAAAGAGAAAATCTATGGAGCATTTGTTATTTAGAAGTCAATTCCAAAAATGTCCTTTATCAAAACAGTTTATAAAAATACAAAATTACATAACAACTACCTGAGCAAAACTGAATTATCAGTGAGTCGTATACAGTAGGAAGCATTTTTAAAACATGTGCAAGAAAAAAATTACAGTAATACCAAAAATAGACATAAATTTACAAATGACATTTTTTTGGTTAATGATTATGTCCAGTATTGCATCCTTCATTATTAAACACTCAATATTTTAACAAATAAATACAACATAAACTGAGCTCATAAAGTTGGAGGAATCTTAACAGTTATGTGACTGATACAAAAGCAGCAGTCAGTTCAATCCGTTCCCTTTACACGTAGCTGCTCAGCTGCTTCTTGTAAATAAAAAAAATGAGAAATGGAAAACTTAAAAAGACCTATCGTCCTCCTTTGCTGTACCCCATTTTTGGTTCTACGTTTTCATAAATTGAGAGTGCAGCCGTGTTTTGGTAGATTAGATCCACGTTGTTCCCTGTTCTTGATCGGATGATGTCCAAGGCACACTGGTTTAAGAATACATACTGGTCCTGCAGTCAAAAAAAAACAAATGTGAGTTTCTATAAAATCACATTTAAGTATGAAAACAAAGCACAATGAGCGTGACTGGACCCTACCTCTGTCTGCACCATGAGGGTCCGGTGCATTCGCAGGTCGTGAACGATACCATACACGTCTACAATATTTTCCCTTTCAATCTGGAAGATCAGACGATCGATGGCTATAAAAGTACCCGTCCTCCCCACGCCGGCGCTGTGTGGATAACAAACACGCAAAACAACAAAAGGAGAAAATGTAAAATTCCTAAAACATCCACTTCAAGCTGAATACAAAATGTTTGTTTGTCCAACCTGCAGTGGACCACGGTGGGGGAGTTCCTGGTGAACTGGTTCATGTGCTCTCTGACCAGATGTCTGAAGCTGATCAGGAGCTCTGTGGTTTCTGGAACGCCGTGATCCGGCCAGGCTGTGAAGTGGAATTGACGAACTGAACGAACCTCTGTTGTTTTGACCTGAAGGACAACATTAAAACAGTTAATAAAAGAGAAGGAAATCAACTTTAAGGCCAGTTTTGGATGTTTAAATCCAAACATGCACTGTCATCGTTTTGATTAAACATACGCTGTCTGGGTTTTAACAACAAAACGCCCCAAACTGTACTCCAAACCTTTTTCACCTCCATGTTTTAGACATTATTACTTACATTTTTAATGTCAAAGTCCCTGATGGTCCAGTCATCCAGTACTATCTCTGAGGTTGTTGTCACAGTGAGGTCTTGATAGTGCTTGGTGCCAGAACCCCAGTACTGCTCACATTTAACCTGGAAGAGATGATGATAATCCAGCCTTAAGAATTTTATTATTCTTTAAATAAAATCAAAATGATCTTTATTTATATTTTACACTCAGAACGCTGGCTTTTATACTTAAAGCGGCTCTCTGGAGCATTTTTCTCTGTATCAAAGTTTTCTAAATGTTTTAAATGATATTTCAGGTCTAAACTATGATCTATGGGTTGAGTTCCACAACATCTGTCATTCTGATGAAGACCCTCCTTCCTCCTAGAGATCCCTTTCCATTATTTCTTGCCGCCGACATTTTTCAGCCAATGAAATTCAAATTTCTGCATTCTCTCAACATGCACGCGCATCGACCAAACCTGTACCAGTAGGGGGCGCTGTCGTACAGGACACTCCGTGTGTTTCTCTGCCGTCTCAGCCGCTCACTGAGGACTCACGGCTCATTTCTACTAAAAACCTACCCATTCTCCAGCTAAAGATGGATTCATTTTTATTTTTAAACCTTTCACCTCACAGAATGGCAAGGCTTGACAGGATTATGCGTTTATTTTGGTCAGAAAGTTCATCCAGGGCCGAGTCAAGTTCAGCTTCAGAGTCCAGCAGCAGCTCTCTGCTAACAGAGCTAATATCAGAAGCAGCAGGGACAGAGAGGGCTCATCAGACCCTCGTAGTATTGTTGGAATAAGATTGTGAACTGTGAGTGATTAAACCCTACACATTGAGCTGTACAGTTCATGTCCGAAGTATATGCGCCGCGTGCACGCGCGCACACGCGACCGGACGCGCGTGTCGAGATGTTTTGAGGAGGAGCCTTTGGACGCTAGATTCAAAAACTGCTCTCCTGATGAAATCCTCCGGAATGCTGCTTTAAATAACTACTTGTGTTTGCTTTTTTAATACGGTTTCAGATTGTCTGATCAAGCCATTCAGGTTAAAAACTGGTCACTGGTACATCTCATGATTACTCACTCTTCCCTGCTCGTTGCAGCGTGTTAGCATGACTAAAGTGTGCACGTTCTTCTCCCAGATCATCCTCCAGAAGTCACTGGCTGTTACAGGTAAAGGTCCCTGAGCTGCTATAAACTCCATCCTGGAGTTGTAACCCTGATACAACAAGAAAACAAAAAACATGAAGCGTCCATCACCAAAAACTACATGACAACAACGGTGGGAAAGGTCAGGGATGAAATAAATGCATCATGCTGTTACAAAGGTTGTACGCACCGGCATGTAGTCAGCATTGATGTAATCTTCATTTGGATTTCCATGGACGATAGAGAGTTTCACCCTGGAAAAGTCATCTATAACACGAGGTATATTAAATAAAAATGATTGGTCCAACGCTGTTAGATGTTAAAAAATGTGATGAGATATTTAATGTTAGAGCAAGTGACTCACAAGGAAGCACGTTGTTGTAGCGGTTCTTAGGCTTGTTCTCCACAGCCAGTGCGTGGATCTTTGCCTGGTTTGTGCCAACAGGTTTCAGGTCCTTTAAAAAAAAAGAGGAAATTAAGTGGTTTTATTGATGATCCGACGACTACAACTAAATAGTAAAAATATAGATTTTGTTCACATGGAAAGTAACTTTCATGGAGATGTTGTGTTTTAGGTGCAGGGTCAGCTTTAAGGTCAGAGTGTTATCCTGGTTTAAATATCCGACATGTCTGAGGCAGGTGAGCAGAAAGCACTGACACTTCTTTTAATTTATTTAATTTTTGCACTTTAAGAACTGAACACCTGATTTTTCTTTAGGTCTGATTTATTATAAACGATTATGCAAACAATCACCTTGTTTACCATCATTTGATTAATATAAGTAGGTGAATTTGCAAATTAGAAACCCTAAAAGTGGCATTCATTTTTCACCTCAAACTCTTCAGCAAAGCCACAGCTGGAGTCTGCTTTCTGCTTCCTGTAGTAAGTTTCAAAGTCCTCCACCTTCACAGCTGAATTTCTGCTCAAATATACAAAGTTCAGGCAATAATGGTTAGCTTTGTTTGGAAAGCAGCATGCATTTAACAGAATTCATGATTTATTGGTCCTATACTTACATTTTGGCTCTGGAAAATCAAAGAAGAAAAAAATGTTATAAAGACGACTGCTCATGAAATTAGAATATAAAACAAGATGACTGTGTAAAGATTTAAAACGCACCCCACTGGTTGGATCTGGATGTCTGGCTCCCCCTTTCTGGATACTCTGCCGGGTTGAATACAGTGAGTTTAGAGTAAGCAGCTGCATGTCTTAATAATGATGAGAATAATGATGAGAATAAACCTTTTCCAGTAGATAATGAAGCCCAGGAGGATGATAATGATAATTCCCAAGATTCCTAGTGTTGCTCCAACAGCAATCGCTGTCACTTCTGAAATATTTTTCAAGATGATGAAAACACATCAAATTTAAATTGATTTACCAGCATTAAAAACATAAATAACTGAAGATTTAGAAATCAAATCACACTTTTAATTAAAAAATAGCACCTGGGTCATTTTTCAGGGTCACAACAGGATATAAATTTGTTATTGAAACAATGGAAAGCCTGCTACTAATGAGGTTGTTTGACGAATTCATTTCCAAAAGGGTGAAAACTGCAATGGCGTATCTGCAGGAAGGAAGGGAAAAAAAACTAATTTTAGATCAAATTCATTGTATAAAAAGGATATTATAGCAGCCTTGTGCTTGATGTCACCATTCTTACTTTCATTTTTAATAGGATGTTTTATTGTGTTTATTCCTTTATTCTATTTTCAGCACCTTAGTCAGTTCTTTAAAGTGCTTTATAAATAAAGTTGGCTTGATAATTTTTTTATTGATCAGTTCTGTGTTATTAGAAAAATTTATCAAAATAAAAGCATAACCACAGACTTGTTATATTTAAATTAGGTGCTTTGATGCAAGTAATAACGAACTGGAAATCTAAAAACTGAACATATAATTACTTGGAATAGAATGATCTAAATAAGTTTAGAAACATGAAGCTAAATATGTTTGTTTTTTTTTGCAGATGGAGCTCTTATCATAAACACTGTGGTTTGGGTTCTTACTTGTACATTCCAGAGGCATCCAGAGGACTGTTACTGTAGCCGAACCAGCTGCTTCCATCTCCCACTACGATGCTCAGAGGGCTCTGAACGCTGCGTGTTACGGTGTTGGTGCTGATGTTCTGCCCTGTTGCCAGGTAGACTTCAGCTGAATTTGATTTCCAGCCATTGAAAGTATTTTCCAGGAAAATTTTATCAACAGAAGTTTTAGCTAGAGGGAAACAAAAATGTGGTTTATAACAGGAAAAGGACAACAAACCCACAGGTACACTCATTTCTATATGACACCAGAACACACGCAATAGGATCCATAAAACCTACCGTAAGTGTTGCTTGCTACCAGAATCCCAACATTTGTTACTGGACCCCAGGTGTTGTTTAGCAGGCTGGGGTCGACACTAACCGTGAACGTGTTATGTGTCACGCTATTTGCACTAGACAGTGTCAGCCAGTTTGATGAAATGGATGGAGCTTCAAAAAGAAAAGGGAGAATTAATTACCTCAAATTCAGGAAAAATAGAAAAAAAAATCCATAAAGGAAATGAAAAGATGAAAAATGATTGTAGGAATCCTGGAAAAAGGTTTATTCATCGTTTATAAAAGCAGCTAAATCCTTAACGCTTTATTTGGAACATTTAAAAACATCTTTATTCACATTTTATATTATTGTAATTTTAAGAAGACAAACACTTACTTGTAATGCCGGTTGTGCAGCTACAAAACACAGCAGTGCTGGGTTTTCCACAGCTCAGTGTCACCACAGATATGTTATATACAGTATTGTAAGAAAGGCTGGAAATGCTGAATGTACAGCAGGAGGCATTTGACTGGACGGGCTGCTGCCCGATCACAGTAAACTGTAGCCCAGAGCTCTGTCCTACAGGCTTAATCCAGTTGAAAATGATTTCTGCATTTCCTGAGTTTGGTCCAGAACATGTTAGATTTGTCACAGGACTCGCATCTGCAGAATTAAAACAGGAATGTAGGTCAGAATAAACAAAATCACTTCAAAGATCATGTCTCTCTCTCTTGTCAGCAAGCATAGATGTTTTATTATGAGGATCAATTCTTTTTTGTTATAAATGTAAGAATAAAAATAGAAATCAAATCAAATTTCAGAAAAAAAACTGTTTATAGGGAAAAAATAGATATGCAATTTTACAATACTATATATTTTAAAAAATAGATACAATCAGATGAAGATAAAATAGAAAATAGATACAAAATACATATATAATTTTAGAATAAAATATATTTAAAATTATAGCCAAATAGATAATAATAGATATAATATATAATAGATCAAATTAATACTTGAAAAATTTTAGAAGAGTAGATTTTTCTAATATTGGATAAAATATAAATAATATATATATAAATATATATATATATAAATGATAAAAATAGATGTTTCATTTTAGAACAATAGACATTTTAAATATGTGCTAAAATACATAAGAAATAGATCAAATTCAAAGATAAAGTAACTAATAGATAAAATAATAAATATATAATTTTAGATTAATATACATTTAAAATATAAATTAAATAGATAATAATTAGATCAAATGAAAATATGTTAAATATTATAAAGATAATAGAAAAATAATTGATATATCATTTTAGAACATTTTTTTAATAATTGATACATTAGGATATACAGTATATGAATATAAAATCATAAAATAGATGGTAGAAAAACAATATATACTTGTATATATTTTTAGAATAAATTAGCTTATTGTCTTTTTTTCATCTGTGCACAAATAAAGACAAACCTAACAGAAAAGTACTGTTATAAATAGTTTTTACTGTACCTGTGCAGACGGATATTGTTTGTGAGGCAGCTTGTGTTCCATCAGAGGTCACTGTGGCGACACTAATGTTGTATAATCTTCCAGGATCCAGGTTATTGACGGTGTATCCTGTTGCATCAACTGTGACGTTGCTCCCACTTGAGTTTTGCCAAGTCAAAAAGTAACGGTAGGATTCCTTGTAATCAACAGGTTTGGACCAAGTCACTGAGATAGTCGTCATGTTCGTAGTTGCACTGAGGGACTGCACACTCATCGGTACTGATGGTTTCAAAAACAATAGAAAAACACAGCTCAGAAATGAAACCCGTCTGAGAGGAAAAAGTAAAAGAGGGAAAGTTCTGTGATTGTGTTGGTTAAAAAAACAATAAACCCTTACTTGTAGTGACGTTCATGTAAACTGCCTGACTCTCAAAACCCATTGGTCCCAGTGTTCTCACAGAAATGGTGTAGGGCGTCCCGGAAAGCAGTGAGGAGAAAGTGTAATTTGTGCTGCTAGAAGGCCAATAGATGGTGTTTGTGCCCTGCTGGGATTGTGAGATGGTCACTATGTAGCTGAATGATGCGTTAGTCATTAGAGGAGCTTGTCCCCAACGGAAAGAAACGGAGCTGGTTGACTTCTGTTGAATCGCAATCGGCCCAGGAGGGTTCGGGTCTGCAGGGACAGAGTGAAGCATGCTCACATCAGCAAAATGGTTCTTTAAAGTTTCACAACAATGAAGGAATCACATCTTAAAAAATGACTCAACGCTGCACTGTGGAGGTTATTACCGGTACTTATGAAACACTGGAGTTTAAAAGTAGAAATGGAGGCCTCAAACAATAAATGTATTTTCTCATCTTTCTCCAAAACAGAATTTTATTACATTAATTTATATCAATCCACATGAGAACTTTCTTTAAAAGAACCTGCACAATACAGAGATTATTATTATTTAATCATAATTTATTGAATTTGATTGATCTGAATAGTTTTCAATGAAATCTGAACCTGGCTGTATTGGATTGTTTTGATTTGAGAGGCTAATCATAATCTCCATTGTGTTTAAAGAACCTGATTGTAACAAACAACAAATTGATCATACTCACAAGTTGCATTAGTAACATATTCTGATGATACACAGAAGGGTCCGCTGCATGTGGTCAGCACAGCGCTGTAATTCACTCCAGCTGACAGGTTGCCAAACAAATACGAGGTAATGGTAGAATTCAGCACCATGTTAGAGAAACTGTTTAAACTGCTGCTTAGAGAAAGGTTATAAAAGTCCACATTTCCATTGGGGGGACTCCATGACACCAGAACAGAGCTGTTGGAGCCCTGACTGTCGACTGCAGGATGCACCAACTCAGGCTCTGTTAATGTAAAGCAAAGGAAAAATGTTCAGGTCAACACGTACTACTAGAAAAACAAAAAGAGGGGGAAAGTCTAATGGGTGTACTGAGATGTGCAGGTTATTTCTACTTCTGTGTCATTTTGAGCCATGACAGAAACACAGAAGGTGCATTTGGTTCCAGGGGCTCAAGGGACGAGGCGTTGTTTTGTCACGCGTCACTTGACGTCCTGGTTCTCATGGAGACCTGGATCGAACCCGGTAACAATGCTACCCCAACTGCACTTTCAAACAACACAGACGTGCTACTTTTCAATAAATGGAAGTTTAATCAACTGCTACCCACTGCTAAATACACCACCTTTGAATACCATGCTATCCTGGTAACTGCACCAGTCAAACTCTTCGTGGGTGTCATATATCGACCACCAGGACAACTTACTGACTCTCTAGATCAGGGGTGTCAAACTCCAGTCCTCGAGGGCCGGTGTCCTACAGGTTTTAGTACTTACCCTGATTCAACACACCTGAATCTTTTGTTAAATTACATCTTCAGGAAGTCCCCAAGCTCTACTGAAGCTTGGTAATCATCTACTGATTCAAATCTGGTGTGATGGAGCTGAGAGACTTCTAAAACATGCTGGAATCTGGCTCTTGAGGACTTGAGTTTGACACCCCTGCACCCTGCTCTCTTCCATTCCTGAGCATGACTGTCCCAGTCAGTATTTCATTCACTTCAGATTCAGAGTGAGTCTCCTGATGAGGTCCACTGCTTCCACCCCTATGGTTTCATTCTGCTGCAACCTCCACAGTCTGGTTCCCACCCCTTTCTCTTCCTTCTTTGCCTCCACTCTTCCATCCTCTGCCCTTGAAGTTAACGATGCCACAAAGTCACTCTGCTCCACGCTCAGCTCTTGTCTCAACAATTGTGTCCTTGCACCAAACCTGCTTGATCCTCTCAGACACACCTTGGCTAAATGATACCCTCTGCGCATCAATCTCAGAGCTGCATAAAGGAAATGGCACAAATCTAATCATGTGAACTCAGTCTCCACGTCTGAGTATCCTCTTTGAGGTGTCAGGGACTGCAAGAGGTAGAAGGACTGAGTAGGATTAGTGTCTGTATCCATGCTTGTGCAGGTTTTTGTGTTGTGGTACAGATGATCATTACACACAAAAGAATTCTGCACCAAATTTGGCTCTGAACAAATAAACTGAATAAATCAATTATTTTAAAACAAGGGATTGATTTGAAATAAACTAATGAAACAAAATGTATGTTACAAATAATACAAATAAGAATATTTAGTGAAACTTACGGGTGTAGGAAGACGTAAACGCAAGCGTGCTTGTTAAATTTTGGGGTCCAACAGTTGCTATTGAAATGTTGTACAGCGTTCCAGGAGTGAGAGAAGTCAGCACTGTGTAAGTTCCTATGGAGTTTGTACTTTGCACCCCACCAGTCCCACCTACAGGCTGGTAGGTGATGGAATAGCTGATGTTAGGAGCACCATTCATCAGAGGAGGGGTTGTCCAATCCAGCCGGAGGGAAGACTTTGTCACTTGGCTGATGATGATGGAACCAGTGGGGTTGGGATCTAAGAGGTAGAAAGGACAAGCATGCAGTCAAACATGTTTTAAAGGTAGGAACTGAAACATTTTAAAAAGCAAATGTTTGATCATCTTTCAGACAGTATCAGTAACGATAAAACACTGACACTAATTTATAAAACACGTGAAAGAAAACTTCTGGGCAACTCTTGCAGATTTTGAATCCTGGTGCAACTTGCCTGGAAGATTTAACAGGAGGTTTTTGTTTGGCACATAAAACAATTATATAAAAATGTACGTTTCCCAGTGGTATTAGTGTGGGCTAACACAAATTGTTTTGACAACAAGACATTCTTGACATTTTTAGTTTAGAAGAATTTTTACCAAAGTTAAGCATGGTGGTGGAAGTATTATGCTTGGCCTTAAGACCAGACTACTAAATCCCTTCTAATCATTTGAATCCAAATGAAGCGTCTCTGGATTTGACATGTGCACCAGTCACTACTACAGAATCAGTTGTCAATTAGTGGTCAAACATTTCAGCAAGCTGATCACATTAAGTTAAAACTTATTTCTTGACAGAAGTGTTTAATGTGTTCTTAGTGTTTAACAGATATTATGAACTTACAGGTGGCAAATGAAGCCTGGTTAGATGTTCCAGTGATGCTTCCAGCCACAGTCGCCACCGTGACGACAAAGACTCTCCCAGGAGACAAAGTACTGAACATAGCTGAGGGGGAAGTTGTTTGAGTGGCGTTCATAAACATCAGGTCTGTATTTGAGATGTTCACCACATAATAGTCAGCTCTTCCTGAGAGTAAAGTCCAGCTGATGTTTAGGTAGTTAGTTCCTCTTGTTGTGACGGTGATGTTTACAGGCATGTCTGGACCTGTGGAGCAAGAACAAATTAAAAATATGAACAATAAGATGGAGGTTTCCAAATCTCTTTTATCTCAGTAAAAAAAGAAGAATTTGTCTGTTCGCAACAATAAATTTACTTGTTCACTTTTTATGTGACAGGGTCTGATCTTATTACACGCCACCACACAAAAACAGTAAAATGTTATTTTGTAGGTAGCAAAGATAAAGAAGGCAAATTTCTTGAGAAAAGTTTTGAGGGAAAAATTCATGTCTGCTAAAAAACAAGCAAAAATCAGAAATCAGACGTATAATTATCTCACTGAGTCAACATTAAACTAACAGCTCTGTACAATCTTTTAGTAAAAAAATGGAAAATGTCATTCTAAGTTTGTATCAAAGGTGGATAAAGAGCATAATGTGGCTTACTTGTAAACTGACTGGTTGTGTAAGGTACTCCTCCTGTTGTTGTGTCTCCAGCAAAAGCTGTTACTGTTATTGTGTAGTTGGTGCCAGCAGTCAGGCCTGACAGCACCATGGAGGTACTGGTTGTATTACTGGAAGATGGTGAACCAGCACCTTGGCTCCACATCACCTGGTAGTTGAACACCTGACCAGGAGGTGAAGGCCAGCTTAAGGAGATGGAGGACGTGTTGGCAGCTGTGGTCAGGGTTCCAATTGTACCTGGTCCTACAAAGAACAAAGAATGGATGTTTTAAAAATAAGTAGGAGAACACAGTCCTAAGAACTAGGATACCCACAGGAACCTCTGCACAACAGATGTTTGTCTGCTCATTAAAATCCAAACGGAGCTACAGATATAAAATTATAGGTTTAGAAAACTTCTCATGTTTCCTCAGAGATCAGAACGATGATCTTACTTGTATACGGTGAGACTGTTGTTGCTGCTCCTGTAGTTTGATTATCTCCAGCCACTGCAGTGACGCTGAAATTGTACTGCAGTCCTGGAGTCAGCCCAGATATGTTTATATTGGTGGTAGAAACACTCTTATTCTGACTCAGGCTGTTATTCGTCCACACTACAGTGTAGAAAGAGCTGCTTCCTGCTGGGTTAGTCCAGTTCAGAGACACAGAGGTCGTCGTTAAACCACTCACAGCGAGATTCCTGACAACGTCAGGCCCTGAAAGGAACAAAAAGCAGTGCATGTTGGGAAAAATCTCTTACAATAAACATGCAGAAATAAAACATTTGACAATCTAAACTGAGTTTAGATGCTTTAATCAAGCACTGAATGCTTCCTGCTCTGAGTAAATAAATCATTCACCACCGACGGATCTCCACCCTCCTCAACTCATCCCATGGTAATCTGGTCTTTGCTCCTACAGTGGACCATACTTACTTGTGTACTGAGATGTTGAGACATTCGCTCCTTCAGTATAATTATCTCCTGCCACAGCACTGACTCTTATTTCATACTGGACACCAGCAGTCAGGTTAGTAAGGGTTACATTGGTGTTCATTACAGTGACATTTTGGGTTATGTTTCCATCTGTCCACTGAACATTAAAGGAGGAACTGTTTCCCAATGGTTCAGTCCAGTTTAGAGACAGAGAAGAGGTTGTAATGTCAGTGATGGAGAGGTTTCTGACTACATCAGGATCTGTGAGGAAAAAGGTTGGATTTGAAAGGTTTTAGGTTGTTGTTTAGTTAAACTCTCAGTGGAAACTAGAGACATGCATCACTGTAGCTGAAGTATAAAGAAAGAGTCAACATAACCATAAACTACAGCAGACTCAAACGTGACTCAACCAAGGTTCTTTTAAAAGTAAATATTCTGAATTAGCCTTAAATTATGTTTCCTAGTAAGACTTGTCCCAATTAATACAGGTTTCTGATCACAGCGTTTTCCTTTAATCGTACTGAGTTGTTATCAGTGCATTACTTGTTGACCTACTCTCTATGGGAGGGGTGGTGAATATTTTCTTGCTAAGGGGCCATTTTTTCTTTTATAAGTCCTCCATGGGCCAGATTCAGAATGTGGGTTTGGGCACGGGTTGCTCCGATCTGGACCCAGCACCAGTTCCAGCTGGGCCAATCGGCACTGGACCTCATACACACCCCCTTCCCCTGGACCAGAGACCTCACACTGCATCCCGGACTGCAGAGCAGATCGCAGCCGCTGACGCTCGACAGCTGTTGTGTTCACTGACTCCAATCCAGGCTCGGATTAATCAACAACTGTCGATTTCAAGAGTTTATGCTATCATAATTTCCTATTTCAGCATATGACAATTAGATACAACACAGAAATGAATGTCTACATGTTCAAGTTATACAGCTACTGCATCATGTAGTATTTTATTACCAGTTTTATAAAGTATAATCAACCAAAACACCTACTACCTGTCCAAACCCCTGGCAGAAGAAAAAAGCGAAACAGAATGCAACATTTTTCCAGGTCTCACTGACTCATCTTGACTTTTTATCATTACAAAGAACACACTGTGTCCCAGAACAAGTTTAAGGAAAATGGTGGTAGCTGTTGATTGGATGAAGGCAGGCCTGTGAACCAATCAGTGAACAGGAACAGCCATATTTGACTCTAATCAAATCCTAAACCTGTTCCTTTGAAAATCTGTTATTTTCACATTTTTATAGTCATGACCTCCAAATCCTCTTCATAGACCTGAATAACAACCACCAAATAGCAGAATAAAATTCCTTTCAGTGTTTTGTAAATGATGGTTGGCCTGTTCAGCTGCTTCATCGTCGTCATGCCTACAAATGTGAGATTTTCCAAATCTCTTCTATCTCAGCAAAAAAAGAATAATTTGTTTGTTCACAACAATAAATGTACTTATTCACTTTTTATGTGACAGGATCTCCGCTTATTACACGCCGCAACAAAAAAACTGTAAAATGTTATTTTGTAGATAGAGAAAAAGAAGGCAAACTTCTTGAGAAAAGTTTTGAGGGAAAAAAGTCATCTGTCTGCTAAAAAACAATCAGAAATCAGACGTATAATTATCTCACTGAGTCAACACTAAACTAACAGCTCTGTAGAATCTTTTAGTAAAACTTTTAAATGGAAAATGTCATTCTAAGTTTGTATCAAAGGTGGATAAAGAGCATAATGTGGCTTACTTGTAAACTGACTGGTTGTGTAAGGTACTCCTCCTGTTGTTGTGTCTCCAGCAAAAGCTGTTACTGTTATTGTGTAGTTGGTGCCAGCAGTCAGGCCTGACAGCACCATGGAGGTACTGGTTGTATTACTGGAAGATGGTGAACCAGCACCTTGGCTCCACCACATCACCTGGTAGTTGAACACCTGACCAGGAGGTGAAGACCAGCTTAAGGAGATGGAGGACGTGTTGGCAGCTGTGGTCAGGGTTCCAATTGTACCTGGTCCTACAAAGAATGGATGTTTTAAAAATAAGTAGGAGAACACAGTCCTAAGAACTAGGATACCCACAGGAACCTCTGCACAACAGATGTTTGTCTGCTCATTAAAATCCAAACGGAGCTACAGATATAAAATTATAGGTTTAGAAAACTTCTCATGTTTCCTCAGAGATCAGAACGATGATCTTACTTGTATACGGTGAGACTGTTGTTGCTGCTCCTGTAGTTTGATTATCTCCAGCCACTGCAGTGACGCTGAAATTGTACTGCAGTCCTGGAGTCAGCCCAGATATGTTTATATTGGTGGTAGAAACACTCTTATTCTGACTCAGGCTGTTATTCGTCCACACTACAGTGTAGAAAGAGCTGCTTCCTGCTGGGTTAGTCCAGTTCAGAGACACAGAGGTCGTCGTTAAACCACTCACAGCGAGATTCCTGACAACGTCAGGCCCTGAAAGGAACAAAAAGCAGTGCATGTTGGGAAAAATCTCTTACAATAAACATGCAGAAATAAAACATTTGACAATCTAAACTGAGTTTAGATGCTTTAATCAAGCACTGAATGCTTCCTGCTCTGAGTAAATAAATCATTCACCACCGACGGATCTCCACCCTCCTCAACTCATCCCATGGTAATCTGGTCTTTGCTCCTACAGTGGACCATACTTACTTGTGTACTGAGATGCTGAGACATTCGCTCCTTCAGTATAATTATCTCCTGCCACAGCACTGACTCTTATTTCATACTGGACACCAGCAGTCAGGTTAGTAAGGGTTACATTGGTGTTCATTACAGTGACATTTTGGGTTATGTTTCCATCTGTCCACTGAACATTAAAGGAGGAACTGTTTCCCAATGGTTCAGTCCAGTTTAGAGACAGAGAAGAGGTTGTAACGTCAGTGATGGAGAGGTTTCTGACTACATCAGGATCTGTGAGGAAAAAGGTTGGATTTGAAAGGTTTTAGGTTGTTGTTTAGTTAAACTCTCAGTGGAAACCAGAGACATGCATCAGTACTTCTCAAATAGTGGGGCGTGCTCCCCTGGGGTGCATGGTGAGGTTTCAGGGAGGACTGCAAGAGGCAGAAGGACTGAGTAATATTCTTATGGCACTACAGATCAGTACCCGCTCTGCTCGGTTTGATAGTATCAACTCGCCCCCGAGACGATCGGAGATGATTCTTGACTGGCTTCTCAGGAATGTGGAAGCGACCGAGCAGATGTGCGGTTACATTTTAAAAGTGCTGCGAAAAAGTGGCGAGGGGAAATCCGTGATGTCACATATGAGCGCCAGTCCTTGTCAAACAAAGCATTTGTGACCAGACTACTGGATCACATGGATGGCAAAAACAATGGATAAACTTGTGGAAATTATAATAATAATAATTCATTTTATTTATAGGTGCCTTTCATAACACTCATGGTTACCTACAGTAAAACAAGACAACATGGTAAAACAAAATCAAACAAATATTGTAAGATCCCCTAAAATAAATCAATAAAACAATTAAAAAACAATAAAACTGACAACAAATGAGATTCACAAACGAAAAGCAGTTTTGAACAAGTAGGTTTTGAGATGTGATTTGAAAAGTGAGATGGAGCCAATGTTGCGCATGTCATGGGGAAGAGAACTCCAGAGGTGAGGGGCAGAGCGACTGACCCTGAACTGTACTCCAGTTGTGGCCGGTGCTCATGATGAACCAGCTCTGTGAACGGCATGAAAGAATGCGTCACATGATGCAGGAAGCCATTCTGCAGCAGCAGCAGGTCTGAAGACGCAGACAACCGCCAGGCCAATCAGAGGCTTTCACTGTAGGTACGCGTGAGACTTCAGCCCACCAATCAGTCCCCAGTGGGCATGTAGCCCTGTGCGGCGCCGCTCAGACCACCGAGGAGCCGGGCTGAGAAAAAGTATGGGCTCGGCTTCAAATCCGGCCATGTGGGCCGTATCTGTAAGGTTTTGGCCGGACCGAGTAGAGTAGAGAGGATACTAGTCTGTAAGGGCTATTAGTGTCTGTATCCATGCTTGTGCAGGTTTTTGTGTTGTGGTACAGATGGTCATTACATACAAAAGAATTCTGCACCAAATTTGGCTCTGAACAAATAAACTGGATAAATCAATTATTTCAAAACAAGGGATTGCTTTGAAATAAACTATTAAAACTAAATGTATGTTACAAATAATACAAATAAAAATATTTAGTGAAACTTACGGGTGTAGGAAGACGTAAACGCAAGCGTGCTTGTTAAATTTTGGGGTCCAACAGTTGCTATTGAAATGTTGTACAGCGTTCCAGGAGTGAGAGAAGTCAGCACTGTGTAAGTTTCTATGGAGTTTGTACTTTGCACCCCACCAGTCCCACCTACAGGCTGGTAGGTGATGGAATAGCTGATGTTAGGAGCACCACTCATCAGAGGAGGGGTTGTCCAATCCAGCCAGAGGGAAGACTTTGTCACTTGGCTGATGATGATGGAACCAGTGGGGTTGGGATCTAAGAGGTAGAAAGGACAAGCATGCAGTCAAACATGTTTTAAAGGTAGGAACTGAAACATTTTAAAAAGCAAATGTTTGATCATCTTTCAGACAGTATCAGTATAAAACACTGACACTAATTTATAAAACACGCAAAAGAAACTTCAGAAAGACGCTGCTCAGGATTTTAGGAGACTCAGGTTTTGTATTCTGGTGCAACAATTTGTAATTGAAAAAAAAAAGTAGCCACTTGGAAGATTTAACAGGTTTGACATTAAAAACTATTGTATAAAAATGACAGTTTCCAGTGGTATTATTGTGTGCTAACACCAATAATTTTGAAATAAGGCATCTAGACACTTTTAGTTCAGAGGAATTTCATACCAGTAATTTATCATGGTGGAGGAAGTATTATGGTTGGCCTTAAAGCTGCTCTACTTAAAACAAATTAGCTTAAAATTTTGTTTTCATGCTTCTTAACAACACTCTAACATAATATAGCTATGAATATATTGTGGGAAAAAAATGAAATTAATAAAGGGGTTCTCTCGCATTTGTCTAAAAACCTCTGCCAATCACACGTTTCGGATCGAAAGCAACTATTGGACAATCTGGTTGTCTTTCTCCGAACTGCTGCACTTCCTTAGATCCTCTATGTATGAGCGCTGGAGCATTTTGTAGCAGAACATCCCAGAAGTGAGTGAAGGAGAGTAACAGCCGGCTGCTACCGCTTCAATTTTAGGGAAATAAAAGCAAAAAGAAAAACATCTTTTCAGCTAGCAGAAAACAAAAAACATTTAGACACAGAAAGAGGAAAAACCAGGGTGAACATTGGCATAGCATTTCAACGAGTGGTGTTTAGCATTCTATTGTTTACTTTGGCGATGCGCGTTCCGATATGGGAGTGGGGTGGAGGGTGTGTGTGTGTGTGTGTGGGGGGGGGGGGGGGGGGCGGGGTGCATAGAGATTATAGCTGACGGGAGGGATGAGAGTTCTGGGACCATAATAGATAGCTAGCTACAAGTAGTTTGCAGGTTAACTAGTGCAGCTTTAAGACTGGACTACTAAATCCATTCTATTCATCTGAATCCAAATGAAGCGATTTGAAATGTGCAACAGTCATTGCTAATTTGCTACAGAATCAATTGTCAATTAGTGGTCAAACATTTCAGCAAGCTGATATAAAAAATGTCAAAAAGCAGATTTACGTTGTTATCTCCGAGTTTAGATTTCTGTTATAGGAGCTATACAGCTGCTTGTCAAGCTCAGTAAAACAAAAAATCCTTGAAGCTGATATAATATGCCTACAGTTTACATGTAAATCACAAGATCAGATGTGTTTTTGTCAAAAAAGACAGAGACTGTTTTCCCCCTCTGCTACCGACTCATCGACGACGTCCCCTCTGTCCTCTGTCTTTCTCAAAGACGTTGGACCTGATAGTGCATTAGCCAGTCAGACTGATAAACCACTGCTCTGGTCACTTCAATACATTTACATTTCCTGTACATGAACCAATTTCATCTTGTATATTTAAACTAATGTGTGTTTGTCTTTCTTTGCATTATTGTCTCTTTTGTACTAAAACAAATTCCTATAGCTGTAGGGAAAAAATGGTGCATCTACTTGGCAATAAAGTTCATCCATTCACTCAAAAAGTCAAAAAACTTCCATTAAAAAGACATTTTGATAATAAATGCTAAAAACAGCCATAAAAATATTAACAGACTGTTATCTATATAAAGATATGTAACACATAGGGCTTCTACTATAATTACATTAAGTTAAAACTTATTTCTTGACAGAAGTGTTTAATGTGTTCTTAGTGTTTAACAGATATTATGAACTTACAGTTGGCAAATGAAGCCTGGTTAGATGTTCCAGTGATGCTTCCAGCCACAGCCGCCACCGTGACGACAAAGACTCTCCCAGGAGACAAAGTACTGAACATAGCTGAGGGGGAAGTTGTTTGAGTGGCGTTCATAAACATCAGGTCTGTATTTGAGATGTTCACCACATAATAGTCAGCTCTTCCTGAGAGTAAAGTCCAGCTGATGTTTAGGTAGTTAGTTCCTCTTGTTGTGACGGTGATGTTTACAGGCATGTCTGGACCTGTGGAGCAAGAACAAATTAAAAATATGAACAATAAGATGGAGGTTTGTGGTGCAGTTATGGAGAAGCTGCATATTTAGGTTAAAAATGTTTCAAAAAAAATGTTTCAAAAGTTTATGCTATCATAATTTCCTTTGTATGTATTTCAGCATATGATAATTAGATACAACATAGAAATTAATGTCTACATGTTAAAGTTATACAGCTACTGCATCATGTAGTATTTTATTACCAGTTTTATAAAGTATAATCAACAAAAACACCAACATATCCTGACAGAAGAAAAAAGAAACAGAACACAACATTGTCTCACTGACGCGTTTTGACATTTTATCATTACTAAGGACACGCTGTGTCCCAGAACAACTTTAAGGAAAATGGTGGTAGCTGTTGATTGGATGAACCAATCAGTGAACAGGAACAGCCATTTTTGACTAATCAAATCCTAAACCTGTTCCTATCAGAATCAGTTTTAATTGTTAATGGTTTAAAAAGTCGTGACATCAAAAACCTTTACATGATTAAAAAACAACCACAAACCATTAAATAGCAGAATAAACATAACAGAATTTCAAGGCAATAAAACTGATTAATTCACTTTTTATATGCTGGGATCTGAGCGTATTACACACCACCACAGAGTAACACAATGATTAAATGTTATTTTGTGTCTCGCCTCGCCTTCCTCCGCTTATCCGGGTCTGGGTTGCAGAGGCAGCATCCCAAAGCTCATGACCATAGGTGAGGACTGGGACGTAGATCGACCAGTAAATCGAGAGCCTGGCTTTCTGGCTCAGCTTCCTCTTCACCACGACTGATCAGTTCAGCATTCAGACAACATAGCTCCTAGAATCGTTAGAGCACTTAAACTCCTCCACCACGAAAAGGTGATGGTTCAAGCATAATGTGGCTTACTTGTAAACTGACTGGTTGTGTAAGGTACTCCTCCTGTTGATGTGTCTCCAGCAAAAGCTGTTACTGTTATTGTGTAGTTGGTGCCAGCAGTCAGGCCTGACAGCACCATGGAGGTACTGGTTGCATAACTGGAAGGTGTTGAACCAGCACCTTGGCTCCACGTCACCTGGTAGTTGAACACCTGACCAGGAGGTGAAGGCCAGCTTAAGGAGATGGAGGATGTGTTGACAGCTGTGGTCAGGGTTCCAATTGTGCCTGGTCCTACAAAGAAAAGAAAACAGCAGGAAAAACAACATCTAAATATACATTTAAAGAATGGATGTTTTAAAAAGGAAAATACAGCAGGAGAACACAATCCTAAGAATTTCACAGAAACCTCTGCACAAACACAACTTAACACCATGTTAAATTCAGTGGGGGTCAATGCAAAAACATAAAAGTAACAGCAGATATTTGTTTGATCAGTAAATTCCGAATGAAGCTACGCATATCAAAACTATAATTTAAAAAACTTCTCTGGGTTTCCAAAGAGATCACAAATGTGGTAAAAATTCAGAAATAAAACATCTGACAATCTAAACTGAGTTTAGATGCTTTAGTCAAGCAGTGCAACCACTGACTGCTCTGAGTAAATAAATCATTAACTAAATCATTCACCACCGACGGATCTCCACCCTCCTCAACTCATCCCATGGTAAGCTGGTCTTTGCTCCTACAGTGGACCATACTTACTTGTGTACTGAGATGTTGAGACATTCGCTCCTTCAGTATAATTATCTCCTGCCACAGCACTGACTCTTATTTCATACTGGACACCAGCAGTCAGGTTAGTAAGGGTTACATTGGTGTTCATTACAGTGACATTTTGGGTTATGTTTCCATCTGTCCACTGAACATTAAAGGAGGAACTGTTTCCCAATGGTTCAGTCCAGTTTAGAGACAGAGAAGAGGTTGTAACGTCAGTGATGGAGAGGTTTCTAACTACATCAGGCTCTGTGAGGAAAAAGGTTGGATTTGAAAGGTTTTAGTTTGTTGTTTAGTTAAAGTCTCAGTGGAAACCAGAGACATGCATCACTGGAGCTGAAGTATAAAGAAAGAGTCAACATAACCATCAACTACAGCAGACTCACATGTGAAACTACCAGGGTTCTTTTAAAAATAAATGTTCTGAATAATGATTTCAGAATCTTGCTGTAAAACATTCTTCCTAGTGAGGGTTGTTCCAATTCACACTGGTTTATGATCACAGCCTCTTACATCGATCGTACCGAGTTGTTCTTGTGGCACTACTTGACCTACTCTCTATGGCTTTACTTCAGCTGTTCTGTAATACAGCACCGACACTTTGTTAGGCCAGAGGAAAGAACCGCTTTATCAGTAGCACAAAAAGACCAACCACTCAGACACAGAGGTAACTATTTGCAAAAATAACAAGACAAATTGACTTTAATGCACTCTTGATACAGTCTGTTTTAAAAACATCATTGGATTCCTGAGAGTCAGTCCTGGCAGACACCAATGACTCAGTCAGCATTTTGGACTAAACATCTTAATCGGTTTGTCCTTAGTTTGAGGAAATTCACTATAAACTGCAAATGTATTAAAGCAATCACTTAATTGGAATTCCAAGTCATGATTCCTTTTGTTCACTGCACTTTATAAGAGGAGCTGTTTCCAAATGGTTCAGTTCAGTTCACAGATAAAGAGAAAAAAGTGCCTTCAGTGACAGCATGGTGCCTCACTGCATCAGGCTCTGTGAGGAAAAAGTGCTGAATAAAAATGAATCAAATGAATAAAGTTCTGTAAGTTAACTAATAGGTAGATAATATCACTGCTTTGCCTGTCGTTCCACTCAGAGAATGTTCATCAGTACCTGCAGCAGACAGGACAAACCCAGTGTTGGACTTACTTGTGTACAGAGACAAAGAGACACCGTCCCCTTCAGTTTCATTATCACCCGCCACAGCAGAGACTGTTATCACATACTGGACCCCAGAAGTCAGGTTAGGAATAGTTAGACTTGTTTCAGTGGTTTTGGTCAAACTGCCATCTGTCCACTGGATTTTATAGAGGGAGCTGTTTCCCACTGGTTTAGTCCAGTTCAGTGTTAAAGAGGAAGTTGTGATTTCAGTGACTGTGAGATTTATGACTTCATCAGGCTCTGTTAGCAGAGAGATCATAGCATCATCAATAACACACGTTCTTCAGCTTTCAGTATACAAATAAATCCAATGCACTATACATAAACTCCATAGTCAGTAATCAGCATGCTCATCTTCTTACTTGTAAGCTGACAAAACCTTTCCTCATCACTTTCTGTTTGATTGTCTCCAGCCACAGCTGTAACAGTAAAACAGTAGCTCCCTGCAGGAATCAGCTCAGTGGCATTAAAGTGTGTCTCAGTCACATTACTGATCTGGTTAGTTGCATTGTTTGTCCACATTACTGTATAAAATGGCACTGTCCCATCTGGCTCAGTCCAGTTTAGGAACACAGAAGATGTTGTGAAACTTCCAACTGTGAGATTAACGACTGCTTCAGGCTCTGTGAGTGATAAATACATGAAGGTGAATGGAAAATACCAAACTGGGACAAAGGAGGACTGAAAAAAAGCAGATAGTGAAAAGAAATGAATCTAAGTCATAGAAAAGAAAACATCTAAAGCATGATCTCCCCCCTGGTTCACCCCGGTTTAGGAAAAACAGAACATGTGGAATTTTCAGCTGTTGACTTTTTGTGGTTCTGTGATAAAAAAAAAAAAATGGCGCATGAAACTCAAAAGTGAATTATTAATCAGCTGACAAGAGGCATACCTCTCCATCCTTACAGCAAAACACAATTAAACGTGAACTTACTTGTGTACCGAAGAACAGAGTTACCCACTCCCTCTGTCTGGTTATCAACTGCAACAGCAGTAACAGTAATGTTGTACTTGACTCCTGGGGTCAGGCCTGTAATGTTTTTATTTTGTTGGGTCACTCTGTCACTACTGGTTATATTTCCATCTGTCCAGTAGACCTTGTAGAAGCTCGGGTTTCCATTTGGTCTAGTCCAGTTTACGTACACGGACAATGTTGTGACAACTGCTGCAGTGAGACCGGTGACCGGTCCAGGCACTGTGAATCAGAGAGATGTCAGTGGGAGAATGATTAATATCATCTCATCTTTAAATCATCAGGACACCACATCAACGTTCAGGGTGCTAAATCCAGCAGCATTACTGAAGAGAGACCCAGATCCTGTTCTTGTTACTGATAATGGACTAGAAACAACCAACTAATCAGTACAAAGACAAAGCTATAAGTTAAAATGTGTGTCAATGAGGGTGAATTTTGATTGTAAATTTCCTGCAAAAAAGTAAAAAATCTGATGTGAAATTTTTGCCTCATTTCCCAAACCTCACATCTCAGACAGTTTCAGGAGAAAAGAGAACTACAGAAGTGATTCCAGAGATGCTGCTGTTAGAGCTCAACTTTACCGGCAACAGTGGTTGTTGAAATTGCTGGTGGAGACGTTGTAGTTGCTGGTGTAGATGCAATAGTTGCTGGTGTAGATGCAATAGTTGCTGGTGTAGATGCAATAGTTGCTGGTGTAGATGCAATAGTTGCTGGTGGAGACGTTGCAGTTGCTGGTGGAGACGTTGTAGATGCTGGTGTAGATGCAATAGTTGCTGTTGGAGACGTTGTAGTTGCTGGTGGAGATATTGCGGTTTTAAAGTGTTTTCAAAGAAACAAGAAAACAAAAACAACAATAATAAATTTTGCAAAACTGATTCAAAACACGTCTTTTAACCCACTTTCAACGACCCTTACGAAAGTGAGATGGTTAACAATCTTAATTCAAACACAAAAATATGATTTGTGTTAACCTGAATGACTTTAAATTTACAAAGACAAAACAATATTAAATAAAACAAAAGTGTTTTCTTACTGTTGTTGGCTTGTACCTGGATGCTCTGTAAAAACAAGACAGAAAAAGAGGCGATAGATCAATTTATTCCACCAGGGGGCAGCATTTAGTTTCAATCAGGTCCATGTTACAGAGAGCTGATCTGAATATGATTTTTTTTAAACCGTGGAGCAAAACTCTTATATATATTATATTTTAGGCATAGATTTTCCTGAACATCATACATTTATAGGTTCATTATAATTTAAACAATTGTCTAACATTATACTATTTAATCTGATATTATACATCAGGAAACGTTTATAACTTTAGATATGTTTTTAAACTCACAAAAAATGTGAACAAATTAAATTTAATCACCTGAGTTACTTTATAAATACTAAAAAGAAAAGTTTTTCATGACCTAATGTTGACTAATGAAGTCAAAGTTTACTGTAACTAAATACACATTTTTGAAATATTTATATTATTTACCACAAGACTCAGCAAACAGAAACTTCTATTTATAAAACTAGAAAAAATTATCTGTAACCACACTTCCTTTTCCATGACTAAGAAGACACAAGAGCTCATAGCGTTCTGTGATAAAGTTCCATCGTAACTAAAAAAGTTTGTGCCTTTAAGAACAAATAAGGAAGAAGACCCTCAACGTCTAGAATCCCCCACAGCCTCATGGGTAAATAAGAGGAACTGGGCTTGGGAATGAGGCTGTTTTTCCATGTAGGATTGCATTTGGAGATTTTATTTGTCAAACTTTAAAAAAAAAACAAGCAAAATGTCAAACGCATCTCTGCCTCGGCTCTGTGTGTTGTTCTCGTATCAGGACAAAACACACAACCCTGGTTCCAAATTACTGATTAGCTAAAATTCAAACAACTCTTTCAGAATGTTTGCATCTCAGCTAAACATTAAATGCATGGCTTCATCGCTCAGACCTGCAACATTCTGCTTCTCACCAGGAATACAGAGAGGAAAAATCATTAACCTGCAACAAGTAACATGACATCAGCTGGGACTGTTTTTTATTTATAATCACATCTTTTCTGCTCAGACAGAAAGATGGTCCTTTGTGCAATAAAACAAGTACATAAACCAATCTTATAACCAGGAAACCAAACCTTCAAGACAAATTAGCATCTGCTAATTTTAACTTTTCCTTATTCTTTTGGTCTCTCTGAAGAACAACAAAGATTTTATTCCATGGTGCCAGAGGAGTTTAGGGTTCAGTAGATCAGTCATCCAACCATGATGTTAAATTCCTCTCTCAGGTTTAGTAATGCAGCTGGAGGGTCGGCTCGTATGAGGAAGGGAACATGTGGGACGATTCAGGCTGAGGTCCAGTAAAGGAGCAGGTTAATATGGATTACAGATTGTCCAACTGTTTATTTAGTGTTTATTTTTGTCAGTAGATCGTCTGAAAATGCTTTCCAACAGACGTAATGATTAAAATCCACGAGTCTGTGACATGGTTCTGATCTGCTGTCCTAAAACAACAATTTAAAACTTTCTCAGCCTGAAGAGGTAGGTTTTTTGTTCCTGTAACACAGATACTCAATAAGTGGCATAAATGCAACATTTTTCAAAACTCTTGAAAGTTCAACATATGATGCTGATGACCTAATGAACTAGATCTAAGATTCTATGAATTCACAGCTAAATCTTCTGATATGGTTAGTTAAACAATGAGTAATGTTTTGGTCCATGAATGCATCATTCCTAAGCAGAAATAAAACATGTCTTTCTTTTCCAGGTTTGTGAGTTCACTTATAAGAGCTAATTGAATCAAAAGTAATAAAAACGGCTTCCATTTAGAAAATAATGTAAAAAATATATACATTTTTGACCATTTAGAAAAATATAAAGATAAGGGTGGCTGCATGGTGGCGCAGCTGGTTAGCACTGTTGCCTCGCAGCAAGGAGGTCGTGGGTTCGCGTCCCGGCTCTGCGGCCTCTCTGCGTGGAGTTTGCATGTTCTCCCCGTGCATGCGTGGGTTTCCTCCGGGTACTCCGGTTTCCTCCCACAGTCCAAAGACATGACTGTCAGGCTAATTGGGCTGGTAAATTGTCCTTAGGTGTGAGTGGGTGTGTGGTTGTTTGTCTCGTTCGTCTCTGTGTGGCCCTGCGATGGACTGGCGACCCGTCCAGGGTGTCCCCCGCCTCTCGCCCCTTGACCACTGGAGATAGGCACCAGCTGCCCCGCGACCCTCTGTGGAGGAATAAGCGGCTACAGAAAATGGATGGATGGATGGATAAAGATAAGGAAAAAAATTACAAACACAATTTCATGAGCAGCTTTTTGAGCTTTGTTTAGAAACCCGTAAATCAAGTGGTTGAACGAATGAAGCTCTTCCAGCTTTATTCACATAGTGTAAAAGAAGCAAACCGACACAACGACAAGCTCTTATTTCCACACAAATATTCATGTTAAAATGACCTCTGGAGATGTGACTTCTCTGAGCTACGACTCCCACAACTTTTATTTCCCTTGGCCCTTTTCCTAAGAATCACTTATTTTCCTCTGGCTAAATAAACAACAGCATCCAAAGCTATCATCCTCTGGCGCTCGTTCAAATAGCAAGAACAGCCTCAAATCAGAGCCTCTTTTTTGAGGAATAATGTCCCAGAAATATTTAGGATCACCTCTAATTTATCGCAGGCTCAAACAGCAAGGAGTCGCTTTATTCTGACCTTCTGAGGAGAAGAAATATTGCGCTTGTTGCTTTTCATTCTTCTGAGGTTTATTTATGTTAAAGAGCATGACTTATTTTTAAAGACATTTCCTAGAAACACTCTTTCAAACATTCTCATCAGAGGTATTTGTAAATGTTCATTGGGGACAAATTCTTCTGGGACTGAGCCGAGGTCCTCGTTGGCCCGGAGACAATCTGTGCCCTTTGACTGGGCCTGTCTGCAGGAGGAGGAGGAGGAGGAGGAGGAGGAGGAGGAGGAGGAGGAGGAGGAGGAGGAAATGGCTGCACTGACCACTCTGTAAACATTACATCACACTCAAAAGCAGCCTGCCACTCTCTGATTCCCTCAGATTCCTAACGGTCAACCTTCTGATAACACCCAAGTTCCTTCCTGAATAATAACACTCAGACCCAAAAAAATAATCTAGAAATCACCTTCAATAATGTTTACTCAGGAATCAGCCCTTTAACAGTAACCCAGCCTGATAACGGGGAACAAAAGCATTAAAGAAAATACTTGCAATACCTTTTTTTATTATTTTTCCTGCTCCTTGAATTTCACCAAGTCATAAAATAATGCTAGAGGCCTGGATGTTGCCCTTGTTGACTTGCTGAGTGGAGAAAGTGGACACTGATGACTGTGAATTCAGCTGAATCGTGTCATTTGACTCAAACCACAACCTGTGTGTCATGTTAGGGTCACAACACAAAATACCAAAGACTGACGAGGCAAAAACAGCAAAATGTAGAAAACAGATTTTCTTCTGTAAGGATTTATTTGGATTTTAAAAAAATCTTTTCATTTTATTAACAGTTATTTATCTCTTTAGTCTCCAAAACGCTCACTGATTTCCTCAACTTGATTTTGTTTGTGTATTTGATGACAAAAAGAAGATTTTTATCATTTAGTTGGGCTGTATTTATGGACTTGACGTGTTGCCATGGACGTAATTTGAGGGGACACGCCCCAACACTTTTTTAAAAGGCAGTTTTGATTCCTGATATTTTAAACAATGTCACACTATATTACAGTAAGTTGTTACTGGCTGTTGTATTTAGGTGTAGGGTTGATATCATGGCACTGTTCAAGCCCCCCTCCTCCACCCCACCATACTCAGTCCAGTTGTTTCCCCCCTTTGTTGATGTTTTGTTGCTTCTCCAGTGTTTCCAAAGTGATGTTTTATAATAATAAGAACCAGCATCTGAGTTTCATTCATTACTGGACGACATCTCTGTCACAATGCTGCGGCTATAAGAAGTCACACAGCCTATTATCTATTGAATGTTACTATGTCAAGATTTTAGGACGGTTCTTAGCAGATCTTAAAAAGAGAACTGAAGAAAGCCTTGGAAAAAAGGTTAAATTTTAGAGCTCAAATTAAACTCCATCTCATCTCTGTGGTTCTCATTTCTATCTCATCACACATGGATGCTTCGTAAAGAGCTCTTTGTGTCAAATCTGCCCTTTACCGTCACTTAAGTTGCACAAAGAGAAGCTGACGATCTGCAGGAGGAAAATATGACTTCTGTTACTTCAGTCTTATTTTTTCCCTTCCTTTGTCTTCTGCTGCACTACTTTGTTACACAACAAACGCACGAGTTCAAGTTTAGAGATTTTACAGTTTAGCCCTAAAATGATTTTTTAAAAGGTTTAAATAGTCCATCACAGAAACAGACGTTCTGACTCACATGAGGTGGTCAGCTGTTGAACGTTGGGAGGAAGCTGGAGTACACACATGAACAGAACATGCCTGTTTCACACAGAAAGACCCAGACATCGATTATAACCAGAGAGCTCCTTGTTGTGAGGATTAGACTTAACCTAAATTGATTCTCCTGACTGACACGTTGTTTAAGTACGGTAGAGTTTGTTATCCTACACTAACATCCAGCACATCTTCCATGAGACTAAACCTGACCACAGGTCTGACTTTGGGCTTGGGTTTGAGCTTTTACATTTTTCAGCTCAAAATGCAAATATTTTCCAGAGACTTGTGTCCTTCCTGTGGCTAAGAGTAAGCGCTGCTTGTGTTGAGGTGTGCCTTTCTGCATCTATAAATAGAATTAAAAGCTTTATCTTCCTTGCAAATTTTCCTCTCAAATGCAGAAGTACTGTATATGATGCTGCTGCGCCAAATTTATCAGCATTTACATTTTTCTCACTTCTGCTCGTTTCCATTGAAGCAGCAGCACGTTCTCGGTCTAAAGTTCATTGCCCACCATTGTCAGTTATTGTGTTTTTGTTCTAAGATAACTTCCTGCACTTCCTGCGCCCACCCAGAAACCTTTGATAAAATGTTTCGACAGCATTAAGGATGTTTAGGTTACAATGCAGCGTCGTACTTCAGGCCTCCACCTAATTAAGACCAAACAGAAAACAAGAGCCACACGACAGTAACTCAACACACGTCTCACTTCAGCTGTTCGTGTCATCGCTGAAGCCATTAAGTTTTATAAAGTTAACCACAAACCAGTTTACAAAACTGACTGGCTCGCCGGACAAATGGATGGATCTTAGCTTTTAAAACACTGAAGCTCAGCAGCTTTTCTACAAACCTAAAGACTCTGGCATAAATTTCAGTACCATTTCTTTTATGGGCTGATAAAAACAAATTAACTATGAAACCAAGCTGTGTCTAAAAATATCCACTGCCTCCAAACATTTCCCATGTATGATAGCTTCAGTCGAAGTCTATCTGTATCCAGGTATCAGCTTCCCACACCACAGTCCTGCTGCTGCTATCAGGGGCCAAATCAGAGGCTATGGAAATGAGTGACATGGTATTTACTGTCTCTGACACCGCGCTGCAGAGCTGCTACCTGCAGATACCCATCAGAGCACAATGCACTCGCCATTAAAGCTTCCTCATAACGCTGACGGCCTACAGAAGGAGGAAATCGTGCTTGGGTGACTCTACGTGTATGCATACCCATGGGTTCTGGTCACAGAGGGCTGTGTCATTACATCCGAGCACTGAAGTGTGATCTGTGTGAAATGTTGTGCACAGATGTGACTTAGCACAGAAAGTGTGATCTGTATTTAAAGTTAAACTTTAAAAATATATTGACCTCTCATGAGACCTTTACTTTTTCTTCACAACTTTTCTATTTCTGCCTCTATGTTTATCTTCTTCCGCAGATCCTTCATTCCATCCCATCACATGCATAATGCTCTAGATCTAGACTAGATATTTGTCTTTTTTGTGTCTTTTCAACTAAATTCAACTGAGGGAGGAGGGTTTTCATCCTTACAGAGATATTACAGTTAACCAGATTATCAAAATTCTTTCCCTAAGACTTTTTGACTTGATAAAGTAGATGTATTAACAAGGGCTGCATTCCATTTACAAGACATTTTGCTTATTAGAATGGACCATGCACAGCTGCAGAAGTGAAACGCAGCCCTCATTAACACACCTGTGCTTTCCCTCCTCTTGCAAGTCAAAATGCATATAGTGAAATCAGCCGATAATAAACAAATCCTACTGTAGAAGAATTAAAATAGAGCTGATAAGTGCAGACAAACAGCTGTGACTGCTAACAAAGTCAATAACATTCTCTCATCCCCTGGCATTTCCTTTTACAGGCACGCTTTGAAATACAGAAGTGAGTGTTTGAGTGTGAGCAGCCACACATGCATCACCAAGTCCACACGCTGCACTGTGAATATCCCTCCCTGCTACTCACATGAAACAGGTTCATTCAAACTATCTCAAATACAAATCTCAGCCCAGTATCTCACTGGGATAAGGCTGTTCGCAACTACTGGAGAAACAAAACCGCCCAAAAAATACAAACTTTTTGACTTGACTGGGCGCAAGTTCTTTCTATGCAATTTAGTGTCTTAATTGTGTCTCAATCTGTTCATAATGGATCCTAATAGGTGGTCAAATCCTCTTAAAGTAAATGTCTTCAAACTTCCAGCAACATAAAACCGAAGTCCAGTGACTGGTGAGGAAATTTAGACCCTCACAAATGTTTCGAGACGGTTGGGTTTGTCAGTTTCTGCAACTTTCAGCGTCATGATGCCAAAAACTGGTTAATAAATGTTAGCAGGTTGGACAAGCATCACTAGCGTTTATGTAAACACAACAATAAGTTGTAGAGGTGGGAAAAACTGAACAACTGTCGTATCCAAAGTATGGACATTTAATACTGTGAATGATAAAAATAAATGACAGTGCAAGTCAACTCATGCACATTTACCCTAGATATACTGTGGTCATTTTTGCCCCTAAAATGATCATTTTGGAACAAAGATGACAAAAATGACAAGACATCAGAAACAGGATTAAAGAAATGTCTTCACCACTCTTAGAGTCTTCTGGCTATAACTTGTTCGGAGGCTACAGATAAAATGATATCTATCTGGTGACAATGAGGCCTTTCAGGCTGCAAGAGAAGCCTGGGTCTCATTTACATGGACTAGGGAACTGTGACTCTTTGTAATTCATCTTACGCTGCACATGCAGAGAATCCAGTTTCATTTCGGGTCAAAAACAGCATGTTTGAGGATGTTAATTTGAAACCGAGCCGTGCTGATGAAGCTGAAGTAGGGTGAGGGGCTGAGAGTGGGAGGAACGTCCCACAAAGAAGGGCTTGATTTGTGACTTGTGCGTTTTGAAGCAACAATGCAAGAAACACAAAGACGTGTGTTTTCTAATTTAAATAAGGTATCTGACATCATCAGGCCACTGCACGTCATCTCATTTTAAACAAGTGCATGTAATTACTGGAGGATTCCAGCTACTTACAGTGACAGTTAATCCGCTCAGAGTGGCGGTTCTTTAAGTCTTAGAAAATGTCACATTCCTTTGTTGCTTGATGCAATGCTGTATTTAATTATTTCTACTAGCTGCTGGGGAATGGAAAATTCACGCAGCTGCACGCCATGATGAACCCATGCAAAGTGTTGTGCTTTTCCATTATTGGCTGAATGTTAAGCTGTAACATTGCACGCATATTCTCTGGTCTGGGCTTCACAATTCAAACTTTTTGGGTCTATTTTGAATTCCCGTTTGAAGAACACTTCCTGCTAAAAAGTGAGCGATGGGGAAGTTAAAACAGCAAATAGAGAAAAAAGTTGTATGTAATGTTAATTCAAATAAGGAAACGTTTATTTGAATGAATAAATGTGGCTGAGGGAAGGGACAAATTGAATCGTGGGCATAGATTTGGCATGGACGGAGGTGACATGTTCCCATCAATACCCAGCGATCGCTGAATTGTCCCCACCAATTTGATTCAAGGGTGCAGACATAATGCTGCATCCCCACCAATAATACATGCAGCCCAGCGGACTTGTGACCTGGAGGAAGGGTCTGGATTGACTGACGCGAGCCCCGCGCAGTCAGTGCTCCCAGACACGCCCCCTCCCCCTGGACTGAGGTCCACACAACGGCACCTGCCTTGGGTCTGGATGTGGACTGGGCTGGACTGGCCAACGGGCATCCTCCCAGTAGGCCTATGCTGGTAACTTTTGGCCGGTCGCGCAACCGCGATCTGAGAGCTTCATGCACTTCCATGTCCCCAATGTCAAGAGCAAATCTACGCCTTTGTACTGAATGAAGAGTTAACAATAAATCGACTTGTGCAAAAACAGCTGGGTGTTTAGATGCATATAAGACCTGGTGCTATGTGAAAAAGTAATAGACCCCTTGATGGCAACAACTTACATTTGTGATAAAGAGTCTTTCACATCACCGTGGAGGACTTTTCTCCCACTCCTACAGATTCATTTTATTTCAACATTGAAGGGTTTCCCAGCACAAATAGCCTTGTTAAGGTCAAAAGTCAGACGTTATTTAGGGTTTTCTGGTAGAAAGCAGGGTTCATAGTTGCATCAGTTATATCAAGTCGTCCAGGTCCTAAAGCAAAAAAGCAGCCCCACACCATCACACTACCACCACCATGTTTGACTGTGAGTTCTCAATAGACCCAAATATTCAACTCAAACCTGAAATGACCAGAAGGACTTGAAGTCCGAACCCGGCCCGACATCATCCCATGTAACATTCGGTCAGTACCAAAGACACCAGGCGGGCTTCAACATAAGCCAGGCGGGGACTTGCTCCTCGTGTAGCGCTGCATTTAATGAGCGTCATCATTTTTCGTGCACCTGATCACTGCTCACACTTCGCAGCTAAGCAGCTCTTGTTTTAGTATTCTTATTTTGTAGTCAGAACATAATTCAGCATTCTTTATTTTTCTAATCATGACACTAATTACCCCCCCCCCCCCCCCCCCCCCCCCCCTCTCTCTCTCTGTCTGAACCCGACTCAGCCCGACCCATTAACTTAACCGACAGGTGGGGTTCAGGCTCAGGTTGAAACTGCGAACTCTAGTTGATGATATGAGGCTGTTTTTATGAAATAGTGTTAATTTTACTCCAGATGTAACCGGACAGGATATGAGTCTTTCTGTTCTTTTTGGTCATGAGAGGTTTTGGCCTTGGAACTCTCCCATAGAGGCCATTTTTGATTAATCATGACCTCCGACCTTAACCAGTATTTACCAGTATGGCAGTAACCAGGCCTGGGTTTGGCTAGTGGAATTCGGCTTTCCAAATAATGTGGTGAATCACAGTAAATTCATGATTTAACAAGGGAAGCAATTACGTTTTCACATAGATCCGGGTTAGTTTGAATACATTTTACTCCCTTTTAATAAATGAAATGACAATATGATACCTGCATTTTATCGTTATTCAGATTATCTTTGTCAGGTATAGAATCCTGCTTGCTGATCTGAAACATTTAAGTGACAAAAAAGCAAAAGGAATCTATGAGGAGACAAATACCAGTTACCACAATTACTGCAGTAGTCACGGCACTAAAAAACTAAATTTTTACATTTTATTTATTTAGTGCATCTTTTTTGTTTTTGCATTAATAAAGAACTGCACAAGCATATGGTTGAAAATCCTCTATAATATTGTCCAAAAGGTGACTGAGCGTTCAGCCAAATTTCCCACTAAGCAACACAAAAACAGCTATAAACGCTCATTTGAACCTGGTGCTGCAGAATAAAGTTACAGTTTTTCAAAGGTGAACATTCTACAATTACATCTATGGAAACTATCAATATGCAAATAAATGTTCAAAAAGAGAAGCTAAACATTTCCCCTTTTCTACTTAATCGCTCTTTTTCCTGCGTAACTTTCCGTTATGATTTCAGATGGGCTTTGTGTCCATTTGAGTCACTCTGAAGCTAAATTCAGCCTCTGGAGCATTCTTATGTCTACAAAGAATAATGAACATTAAGATTTAGTCTGATTGTTGTCTCAGAATTGTTCTAGTATTATATCATGATGTCATTCTCTTATGCTTGTTTCCATGACCTGAGAGGGGCAGCACCCCGTCAAACTTCCTGTGAGAAGAACAAACTATTAATGTTCAACTGAAACCACATAAAAGCAACAAAAGGGAAAAAGATATTTTTTAAATGATGTGTCAATTAGACAACAAGTAAAGTAATGAATTATTTCTATGAATCCATCTTTTAACTACCTCCCAGCGTAACGACAAGCTTGACCAAACTCCTCAAACACTCAGAATCAGCATTTTATTTCTGATTTGATCAAAAGAACAGATGTTTTTTAAGTGCAACGTGCTTTAAACAGGATTAAATCAAATCTTTGGACTTGGTGATCCTTCGAAAAGTTTTGAACAACTTCCCTGCTGTAGATAGCTCATGAACGGCCTCAGTTTAGAGAAACAGAGACTTGCTCTAACAGCTAATCTGAATGGAACCAGTTCTAAAGTGGATTCATGTAGTTTAAAAACAATTCTAATATCAGCCGTTTCATACAAGTTCATGCAGTTTTGTATAGCTCAGTTAATCTGGTAGAAATATCAACAGGAAGCTTCTCATGACGAACAGGACCAGCTTGGACCTGGTCCTAGGGTGACCAGATCCAAACCAACATAATGTGGGACAAAGAGCACGTTGGTGGGGGACAACGTGGGACATGTTAAATACTAAAGGATTTTCACAATTTAAACATTGCACTTTAAAATACACAAATCCAATGCATATGATGATTATCAACTAATAATAATAATAATTTATCAATTATTTATCTTCTTAAGGAAAAATAATAAAAAGATTTTCCCACCTGTCCACGCTGGGATTTGAACCCAGACCTCCCACATGAAAGAAAGTTTCTCTACCACAGTTCAATTTCACTCTGTCTTTGCTCTCTGTCACTCAGTTCTTCTACTCGGGACAAATGTAACTGTGGAAATGATCATAATAAAACTATGCTGACTTGAAGAGCAACTTCTCTTCTGTCAAAAACCGTTTTAACTTTTTAATAGCACAAACCATTGCGGAGTGCATAAACGCTTTGACGTGCTTGGTGTTAAAGGGTTAAGACGTGTGGGACGTGTGAAAGTTAAGGTAAATGCAGGACCATCCCGCACAAAACGGGACATCTGGTCCCTGAAGGCAGCGCAAGGACAATACACAGAATTGCACACAATCACGTTACAGCAAAAACACAATGTCCAGAAAATAAAGAAAATGAAAATACTACATTTTAAAATTTAACAACGTTAGCAAGATTCAATAATTGGAGCAGCTACATTTGCCCAGAGAGCGGTTTCAAAGTGATTTAAATTCACATAATGAAATCCTTTCTGAAATCTTTATTATTATACTGTATACAGAGCTTCCTGCTGAACAGAATGCTAAACTGACAGCACTGTGGAGCTCAATCTGATCAGAACTCATCTTTATTTCTACAAGCACAGGTTGTTCACAGAGCTACCTAAAACAGGTGAGATCCTGACTGCTCATAATCTCTCTACAGAAACCCCACTTCAAAAAAATGAATCATCAAAAGAACATTTAAAAATATGTAAGCTTAAAAAAGGTAAAAATTCAGTTTAACATTGAAATACAGTTAGCTCGGTCTGAAAGTATTTCTCTTAACTAACCAGCTGCTGCTCTCACATTTGCAGGCGTTGTCTATCGTGTGCATGTGTGTTTAACATGCAAGTGCTTCATAGAAACTAGATGAATTAATGAGGCATATTTTCACTTCCTCTTCAGAAATATTTTATCTTCTGGTCCCATTTGTCTATATCACACAGTTTGTCAGGAATCTTATTTTAAATTTTAGAACTGTGCCTCCTTAAGGGTCATACTGACTGTGATAACAAAAAGATTATTTATGCTTGTTTACAATATTTAGTTTTCCAGAATTGAACAGGAATCACATCATACTAGTTAATAAATGTTATTCAAATAAAGTCCAAATAGCAGCCTGAGGAAAGATTAAGCTGCTTTTCATGGTTGAAATTTAAACATTCACTTTATCTTAATGACTAAATGGAAAAAACAGGTCACTGGTAGGCAGTTTCCTCATCTGATTCCTGTGTTCTGGTTAAGGTGAGGCCAAAAAAATAAATCTTTTCAAATGGTTTTGGTTACTTTTGTCAAAAAAAGTTACCTGAGCTGCTGACTTTGGCGTCTGAAATCACAAAAACCAGACCCAAAACCCTCTTAACTTACAAAATGATATTTTAAAAGCTGTAACTTGTCAGCAGCTTGTCAGACGTTTTGGTCATTTTTCAGAGTCAGCTTCCATTTTGGCAGTTATTCCCTCCAATCCGATTCTGTGCTTCAGAAACAAAGACAAGCTCTTTGTTAATAAACATGTTCCTTTTTTATTGGGACTGTGACGACTCAGTTCCACATTTATTTGTGTTACCTGATTTACCTTAAAATGTTCCGTTCTGTTAAACACTCAGGTGTTTGACATGGAACAAAGAAGAATGGAGGCACAGCATCAGATCAGCTGACACTCAGTAACATCATCATGTAAACGAGCCTCTTTAGCAGACAAAACTAAACATTTGCACATGAAAAGTGTGTCTTATAAACGCTAAATACTACATAACATAATAGCTCTTAACTTTTACACAAGCTGACATGGCGCTTGAATTGTTCTTATTAAATGTATTAAACTGACTCTAATAAGGAACAGGTGAGTTAGTTGATGAGAATATCTCAATTTGGTTCAGTTTGAAAACTGGTTAGAAAAGTTTTTTTTAACAAAATTCAGCAATATTCTCTATTTTATAAAATTATTACTAGAATCCTTACTATCAGGACAATCTAAAACAACCATCTTACTAACATAAACCTCATACTAACAGTTGCTTTTGTTCTTCTTCTGGTTGCACTGGTTATAACTTCAAAGTTTTATTGGTCTTTTTGCATCTGTAAGACAACAAAGAGTTGTTTTCCTTCATAAAACCCTTTACTGTCCACACCAGGAACAAAACAATTAAAAAAATTATCTTTGTTTTTACGTTAATTTGGGCTAATAAAGGTTAAAATACTATGTTAAATAATAAATATGAAACCTAATAGGCCTAATATTAAAGTTAAGGTAATAATTATATAGCAATAATGTTAAACTTTTTATTAAAACATTATCACTTTCTTGTAGTTTTTGTTTCTTGGGGGGAGGGGGGGTTCAGCGCATACTTCAATAAGAAACAGGGACTAAGATATTCTCTAACAAGTGTTGGACCTGGGGTTTTCAGGTTTTTTTAGATATTTAGAAGTGTGTTCCTCATTAGAAATGCTTACTTTCTAACCCTCTGTGGACAGCTTTATGAACTGTTTAAAGAGAGACAGTTTACATCCAACAGGATGGAGGAGCTGACAGCTTGTCTGAGGGCAGCAGGACCTACAGTAAGTGGATTGATGCAGACTTTGATTTGCAGATTTTGATCAAATTTACAAGAATAAATATTAGGGGTTTATATTGGCAAGAACCTGGCAATATGATATGCACCACGATACGGCGACAGCGATAAGATATATTGCAATATATCACGATACTACAAGCAATACAATATATTGCGATATTTATAAATGTAATTGTTGGAAAACAGTCGCAGCTGAACAGGAAAAGTTAGTTTCTTCAGTTGTCCGCTGAGCAGAATCAATTCACTTTATGCTAAAATGAACCTTTAATGCTATTGGTAATGCTCACATGCTTGTCGTGTTTCCTGAGTATTTGACTCTGCTGTTGTACATTTTACACACTGCATAGCTGCTGTCACAGTTTTTACTACATTTCTTTGTTTTAAAACCAAACTGTGTCCACGCATCAGCTTTGAAAGCTGCTGGGGCCGGCTGTATCCTCTCCGCTTCATTCATCGGTTAGCTGTGTGAAGTTAGCAACATGTGCCACTCACCGGTACTATCCTGAGATCTCAATGCTCTGTGGAAGCGGAGGAGTGCTGAGGACTGATGACTGCAGAAAACAAGCGATCGGAGGTCATCTCTATCTCTGGTCACTTTTTCTTTCTCTAGTGTATTTCCTGACAGAACCCCACACACGCTAGAATATGCACTACAGATCTTTGTGATTGTATTAACAGGCAAATATTAAAGATATGTGATTAAGGAACTATTTAAATGTATTTCTCAAAACGTCAATAAAAATTGTTTCTTTAAAATGTGAGTTTAGTCATTTTTCTGAAGATTAGTCTTGGAAAGGGGGTCGTCCTATATTCGGGTCAATGCGGTAAATATTGACCTGAAATATTGCAATATATCAATGCACTGATTTTTTTTTCTTACACCCCTAATAAATATCACCAGCAGCAGCAAAATCGAGCTCTCCTGTGCATCCAGGGGTCAAGTCCAACAATAACTTATTAATATTCCTGCTGAAAAAAACAACATAACAATAAACTTACAGCAGGTTTATAAAACAATGCAGCATGAATGTATATTGTATCTGTTTTAGCGCGGCAGCAACCCACTTTAGTCGTGTGTATTAGCTCATGAGTCCTGTTGAATGTAAACACGAATTCTCCAAACTGAGGCCATTCAGAAAGTTGTGCATACTTAATAAGATAGCTTTTTTTTTTTTTTATTATACTCACTGTACCCGTTATCTTGGCTGTTATAACAGTTTACAGAGACTGGCTCAGAACCAGCTCTGGGTGAAAAGGGGGTTTGAGCTGCACCTCATTCCATTCCTGACCCCTTTGTGTTGGACACACAGATCCTCACATGCCATTCTCAACCTCCCTGGACCTCTCTGTCTTTCTCCAGACAGACCAGTGGGACCAGGACAGGACAGGTAGGTCTGACCAGTGTTTGCCCCAAAGCGACACATTTTTAGTCTGACATGAAACACCTGAAGATATATGTTTCTGCACATCAGCTGTAGTTCCATCTAACGTTTTAAATGATTATAATAGAAGATAAAAGTTGTGACTATAATGTTGAGCTCGTACATTTTTTTTCCACGTTTATTATACATTCTGATAACTAAATCCATATACGATTTTTATATTATCCCAGAGTCGTTGGTGACAACATGAAACTTTGTTTTAACATCGCCATGAACTAAACCACCTGCGCAACAGGTGGACTCACCTGTAAAAGCAGAAAATAGACTTCATATTTAAAACTCCGCCCATTTCATCGCTTCTAATGACAATAGAAGTCATATTATCTATTTTTAGCTTTAATAAAATGTAATTTTAGGGTGTTCTTACTTCGTGGAAGGCGCTGAGGAGCAGGAGAGAGAAGAAGCTCCGCAGTGGCTGCATGATGACAGCTAAGTGGATAAGTTTATGTTTCTACCCGCTGAGAGTTTTCATGTCCGAACTTCTCCTTCCAAACCTTTTGAGTGAACTTCTGAGTCCGTCGAGCTGCTGCTACATGAGGAAAAGTTAAAGAGTGAGAGAGAGGGGGGGGGGCTCTCTGTTCTCGCTGGGGGAGGAGCGTCGCGTGGGGAAGTTGGGTGACGCTCCTCTCATCACAGGTCGGATGAATCTGAAACACTATCGCAGAATTAACCTCACCACCACTTTTTTCTACTTTTTTTATGTTTATGTGCTAAATTGTGGAAGCCCGTTTCCGCGAATTTGATTTTTAAAAGTTTCTTAAATTTAAAACAAACTTCTATTGTTTTTGATGAGGTTTCACCACCTAGTCTGATCCAAGACTAAGACTCTACACCAACTTTAAATCATTCTCAAAAGACTGTATGTCACAATTATGACTTAGTTATGAGAAACTATCTCATGAACATGATTTAGTTTTACAAAAATATGAACATGAAATATGCTGTCTCATAATTATGACATATAAGCTCACGATTATCAGAAAATTATCTCATAATTATGAGGGAATTATCTCATAAGATGCTTAGATAAGATACTATATCATAATTATGACTTAATAGCTCATATTATTATAATAATTATGAGAAACTATCACAAAATCGCTACTGACTTTCACAAAAACATGAAAATATTTATTACCAGGGCAGGGGTGCACATAACTGGCGCGCCAGTACACATGCACACCAGATATCATGCGTATCAGAACCTATACTGCCTGAATACGCCTTTGCAGACTTTCACGGTCCGATGGCGCAGCTCGCTATCTGATGAGCTTCAAATCCTGTTGTGGCGCAGCAAATGAGTGCTCATATGGCCTCTGAAGCTAGTAGATACACATGCAGGACTCCGAAACACGTGCACAGCACACATATGCTCAGCACCGGTGGAACCTCCGCCCCAGAACCCGAACCCATTGAGATGTGGTGCATACCAGACACCCTTCTTGAGTACCTCAATGGAAAACTTATGTGCACCCCTGTTTATTATGCTATATCATAATTATGAGATAGAGATATTAGTTTATCCAATAGGGTTAAATAAGCTGCTCACTTAATAAATACAGCCTTAAATTATACCTCATTGCCTTTATGATTTGAAAAAAATGTTTAAAAAATTAAATAACCGGTATTTCTGTTTTTCTCTTGTTTTAGACTGCTATGGTATCATTTTCATATTCTAAAATTTAGTAGATTCCAATAAATGTGCAAAACTAGTTTGTGTTTTTATAGCAAGTCCTATCAAAAACAGGTTTCTGTTGAATTTAGAATTCAATTTTAAAAAGCAAAAGTTAAATAAATAAAAATACATTTTTCAGTAAAAGCCACATTAAATAAAAACTGTGTAAAAATGTCAGTTACATTAGTAAATAGCAAATAAGTAAGCAACCATGTGCTGAATTATAAACCTGAGACAAAAAAATGTTTTTATCGAAAATTCCTGTTGGTGCAGAAATGACTGGATGCAACCTGCTTGTTTTATTGGTGTTAGTCTGTTTTTTTTTTTTTGGTGTTATTCTGCAGAAACCTCTTGCATTTAGAGAAAGGAGATGGGAGGCTTCAGTCAGACGGATGAACGGATGTCATGAGGCTCCTCATGTGACGACCGGAGAGTTGTCTGACTTATCCAACAAAAAGTGTTTCTTCTGAGTTCAAATATAATTCTGCAACAAAATCATCCCCAAGCAATCACTTATTTCACAGATGTCCTGACTATACTCTTTTTTTAAATTGACCACTTTATTTTTACTATCATTAAACATGAACAATTATACATGAAGTTAACATGAGGAATAGGAATCTTGAGCATGACTTCTTTGCTTTTTGAAGAACTTTCAAAGTTATTTTTTGAACATTGGTCACTCTTAATTTCTCATGCATACAGTGTAGATCAGCCACACTACACAACAAATGTTGGCTAGAAAAACTTCTTTGCGAGCATCTTTAGTTAAATGTGACCAATGTGTGAAACTCCAATTTGGGTGGAAGCATCACAATGCTGGAAATGACTGAACAACATTTGAAAATAACAGGACTGCTTTTTCTGGCTGTGAATCTAATCGGCTCCAGCCAAATTCACGCCTCTTAATTCTTGTGTTGCTAAAGACGCGTGGTGTTGAGTGGGCGATTTTCTGACCTTTAAATAGTTCGCTGGATGGCGGCGCTGCTACCGCTTTGTGAAAGATAGTTTCATAACGGCTGTTAAAAGACGCCTGCTGATGGTGGCTAATGGAGACGGAGATGATATGAGCCAGTCACTATGACCCACCATTCCTAAGGAAATGTTACATAATCCCCTTGGGGTTGTTTTTTATTTCTTCTTACAGACTTTCTTTTTGTTCTTTGGTTGTAATTTACAGTATGAAGTTTTTAGGGACAACGTGTTCCTCTGCCAGGTCATCAGAAGTGAAGTATTTTTATGTGTGAGATGATGCTGAAAGCATGCAGGGACAGAAGGAATGTGATGTTATCTGCATAGATGGATAAACACATCCATTAAAGCTTGAACCAAAACATCCCAGTCTGTGTAAACTGGAGGGTTTTGCACACAATAAAACTACAATCCACACTCCACACAATCCACAAGCTAATGGTTTATCCCAATGTAATACACATATCTCTTCTATCAGAATAACTTAGAACTCTGTTATGAATTAATTTATTGTTCTCTATCTGTACAAGCTAAATGATAAAGACGTTATAAGTGTGAACCATATTCTGAAATTGATTCTGATTCCAAATCTGATTTTGAATTTGATTCAGAGTTCAGTCATCCTCTTTGCCCTGACGGATAATGGTGGCCAAGTCAGCTGAGGTGAATGCAGAGACCCTCTAATCAGATCTGGCAACCACAGATGACCTCACTGTCACAACATCAGTCCCTGGAGGAAGGTGGATCTTGCAAGGCCTTGAAAAGCTTGTCACCTGTGAAAGGATGAGATTCAAGTCCACCAAATCAAGATCCGTGTTGTTAAAACGTGTTTCTTCTTGGCTGGAAGTGTCATTTCCTCCATCAGTGAGCAACCAGTGAAGAGTCTGGGAAAGCTGTTTGATGCTTCTCTGAGAGACTCCGCTGCCATTCAGAAGTTCAACAAAGAGCTGGAAAATTGGCTCACTAAAGTCGACAAGTCAGGCCTGCCAGGCAGATTCAAGGCTTGGATCTATCAATACTCCATTCTACCTGGTATCCTGTGGCCTCTGCTTGTTTACTCAGTCCCAGTGTCAACAGTGGAGTCCCTGGAGAGGAAAATCACAGCCTTCTCCGTAAATGGGTGGGTCTCCCCCGCAGCCTCAGTAGTGCAGCCCTCTTGGGGACCAGCAACATCTTACAGCTCCCATTCAGTGATCTCCCTGAAGAAATTTATGGTGGCGCACACAAGAGAAGTCCTCTATAGGGACTCCCTGGACCAGAAAGTGTCAGCAGCCAGAAATGAGCTGAGACCAGGGAGGAAGTGGAGAGCAGAGAGAGCAGTGGATCTGGCAGAGTCACGCTTCAGGCAGAAGGAGCTGGTGGGGACATGGGTCACTGGGAGAACTGGCGACCTAAATAGGCAAGACCCGAAGGAAAGAGAGACACCAGCAAATCCAGGAAGAGGTCCAAGAAGGTCTGGAGGAAGAGGACGAAGTGAGAGAGTATCCCACAGTGCAAAGTCACCTGGACAAACATCACGCAGACAGATTTCATTGCTTCAGTTTCCTCACCCGGGCTGAATATGATGTCATACTAAGTCCAGTTAACTTCTATATGAGAGGCAACAGCGAGACCCCAAAATGCCAGCTATGCTCTGGAAAGGGAACCTTAAGCACCTGTTGAGTAGCTGTCCAAAGGTGCTTGCAGACGGTTGCTACCGCTGGCACCATGACCAAATGCTGAAGGCTGTGGCAAATGCCATCATCCCTGGAAAACACCATGATGCCTTAAAGATAAGAATCCTCTTTGTTAAAGCTGGAGAGAAACCCTGTCCACGAAGAAGAAGATCAGGTCTCCTGTATTCAGCCTCAGACTGGCAGCAGCCGAAGTTCCCTCAGCATAGCTACAACATCACCAGAGGTAAACATTACATCCAGGGCAAGAAAACATCTGATTGTGCTCGAACTCACTGAGAAAGCCACAAGATAGCTGTGGATAAAGAGGGCTGATCCATGGGCGGTCGCTGGATGCAAGCTGGGGTCTGATCAACCTCTGGGTCACCTGGTTGAGGGTGTCTGATGTTGAAAGACCCGAAACATCCAGTGACCCCAGGTTACATCACTGATTATGCATCCCTGTACATCCATATACATTTATTTTTTGTTTTGAATCAGGTTTAAAACTTTTTTCTTTCAGTGCAAGGACTCAGAGACATGTTTCAAATTTCTCTGGAGCATTTCTTGGTGAGCTTGTTCATTTTCCTTTAAATAGTAACTTTTATTTATATAACACCTTTCACAGGTTAAAACCCACAAAGTGCTTCATGGTAAACCCAACATAGAAAACACAGAAGATAACAATATGAAGAAAACAATAAAAACATAAAACATCATATAAAACTAGTTAAAAACCAACTTGAATCAGCGAGTCTTCAACTGCTTCTTTAAAAATTGGAAGATTTAAGGCAGCGTGAAGGAGAAGGCAGGTTCCACAATCTGGGCACCACTGCTTTAAAATATTTATCTCCTCTGGTCCTAAAGGAGGAACATCAACAGCCTCTGACTGGTACACCAGACTAAGGGCTGTAAGGTCAGAGCTATAAGGGGCTTGATCAGGAGTCTAAAAGTAAATACTACAATTTTAAAATGAATTTTAAAAATATTAAAACCGGAGTAATGTGCTGCCTCTTCCATGTATTAACCATGTATTGGTTAAAAGCCAATAAAGGACCTCTTTTCTGATGGAAACCTCAGTCAAACCTGCAGCTGGAGGCTGTTTGTGCTGGTGAAATCTCACCACAGTGCTCATAAAGTGGTATGGTCTCCTTTTATATCACAGGCTGTAGAATAAATAAATTATAGAATAAAGATTATAGAATAAAGTAAAAGTAACACATTTTATTTATTTATTTGTTGTACTGATCAGAAACACGATAACTCAACAAAATAAGAGTCTTTCTTCAAGAGAACAGAACATCTATCAGGATATAAGGTTACATGATGGCTCTTTACATGGCGACGTTTGCCTGTTTTATTTGTATTGCACTCATTTACAAGACCACAATGTGACACACAAACACTCACACAACAGCAGTGTTATATGCAGCTGTAATGCAAACTCAATGCAAATCGGTGATGCTGCTGTTGTTCTGCTTCAGTGTGTGGAGCTGCTGGTTCCACTCCATCTCCTCCTAAAAAAAAATACAAATGTCTGAAACAGATAATCACTGGTTTTATAAATGCAATGTTTTTCCCACAATAACAATAAAAGGTTAATTTCACACAATCTGCTGCCAACCTGGATAAAATCTCTCCTTTTTTTCCACAGAAAAGTTGAATTCTCTTGAGCTATGAGTTTTCAGTGAGAGGTCAAAGCTTTCAGGAGGGAGGAGTCACCACGCCTGACTCTGGGCTGGGACACCTAACAATGATTCTGTTATATGCTAGGCTATGATACACAGAACAGACATCAGCGCTTCATGCTCTCACCGTTCTCAAATTCACACAGTAAAATACAACATTTGGATAACATTTGGTTTGAGTTGATCACAGCTCTCAGAACTATTTTAGTCCAGTGCGGGTCACTCAGTTTAAATGATGCATTAATCTGATTTCATACTGGTTTTATCTGTCATTTCCTTTTTTTTTTTTTATAACTTTTATTTTTTTTTCAGTAGTAAAAAAACAATGTCATGCCTTCTAGATCTTCATCTACAACAGTTTCACTTCTTGAAAAGTAATAGTAAATAAAGTAAAGAAGAAAAAATAAATGAATAAAAAAAAGAATTCTAAAACAAAAGAACAATCAAACATAAACCAGAGTAGGAATAACATGTAGCATTATTTCACCTTTTGCATTAAAAGATATTACTTGGAGAGGAAGAAAAGAATGTGTCTATACAGATTTATAATGTACATTCGTGTACATCTACTCAGTTACTTTCATACATGTACATTTAGCTGCATTTACATGTGAGATTCAAATATACATTTGGTAGTTTTATTGTTTTTTTTTTCAGTCCTCATTTGGTATACATTTTCTGGCATACTCCTCCCATTTCCCCCATCGTTCAACAAACACATCCATCATTAAATTTACTGAAAATTTTATTTTTTTCCATCTTGTAAATGGTTCTGATCACCTCATACCATTCTTCAATAGTCGGCTCACTCTGTACCATCCATTTTTTTGTTATTGCTTTTTTCCCCGCTGTTAATAATATATTCCACAAATATCTATCAGTTCCCTTTAGTTGAGGAGAAGGACATCCTAAGTACATTATTTTAAAATCCAGGTCAATAGGTGTCTTAAAAATTTGTTGCTTTTTCTCTTTAACCGTATTCCAATATTTTTGGATCCTCGGGCATTCCCAGAAAATATGGTAATGAGTGGCCTTTTGGCATCCACAATTTCTTTCCTTTTAACTGTTCCTCTTTAGGGAAACCATTATTTTTCTTTGAGCCTTTGGAGGTGAAGCACAGCTGGTTTTTCATAGCATCACACCTTTATGACACCTTTTTTAACTCATATAATTAGATTATAATGGTAAATGTTGACTGTTTAATAATCTGTAAAAAGACATTTATGCATTGGGTGCAACACGGCTTTATAACTTTCACCTCTGAAAGGCTTAAAGTGGCCGAAGAGGGAGGGAGGGGTAGGAGGTCATTACTCAGTCGGGATCCTGGTGAGGTTTAATGGAGAGTTGTGAGGAAGCTTCCATGGAGACTAAACTCCTGCCTTCAGAATGCTCCTCGTGTTTAAAATACCAGACCCCACTCCTGTTTTATTCCCTGTGAGCAACTAATAAAATGCACGAAACTCAGATCTGAATGGGGTTTATTTCAAATAAAGATGATTACATCAATAGCTGGAAGGATTCTGAATCAGGTGTGATTGGAGTCGTAGAAGGGACGTGTGTGAAAATGAAGGAAAACATTCTCTGAAGGATTGCATGTCCCCTGCTGCCTTTCACTCCAGAACTTCACAAAATGGCATCAAACCACATTTTTGGCTTTAAAGTTGCCAGATGGAGTATTAGGATAGTACTTTCACCCAAAACCTGTCATATCCAGTGCTTTGTCTACTGCCCTCTAGTGGAGGGAGGAAGAAAGGGCCAATTTTATTTCTGCATTCTGTTATATTGTTAATTACTTATGAAACTAAAACAAATGATCAATAGTTATTATATTAACTTTAGACAATAAATTGTACAAAAACTGTTTCCATTATTATTGTTGCCCGTTTCAGGCTTTAGAGGGTTAAATCAAGATCATCTTACATTAAAAATGTATTACAGTTTTTGGTCACATTTTTAAAATTTCTTCATAGCTAACAATGCACAATCTCTTTAAATGACTCTCAGCTGCTACCACATAAAAAATCTGCTCAGTCTCTGCAAAATTGACTGAGATATGACTATTTTTAATATTAATTAGCTCTTGAACAAAGTTGACTCCAAACTAATTACCATATTTTCTAAGCGTTTTATGAAAATCATATAAGGGTTCATCAGATATTTTGATACCAAACAGATAGAACAGACTGATAATTACTGGTAAAGTTACTTTAAAAGTCTTGAACACTGTTGTGAACGACTCAGCTTTGACACAAAACTATAGCTCAAAATTTGTCAAAACGACAAAGCTATAGACATTTTTGTATTTTCAAAGGATCACACACACACACACCCACACACACGCACACATTATTGCCTGCAATTCGTCGTTCTGCATCAGGTGATAAAAAGTACAATGAACCTTTGTAAGAATGCTAAATTAGGAACCTGGGATTCTGGACACTGGACCAAAAATATTTAATGCTAACATCTAACAGTTTAAAACACTGAAATAGGCCTAATTAGTTACATTTGTTTAAGGAATGGTCAATAAGTTTCATTATAATGAAATATTTCTTGAAGTCCTGGAATTGAATGTAAGAAATGCAAAAGACCCAAGCCATACAGGAAAAAACATCTTTGCCTTGAAGTGCGGCTGCATCTGACTTCAACCTGTTTTATTGCTGCACTCATGGTTAATAATGTTTTGTATATAAAAGAACCAGCTCATTTTTAGACTGTTGCATGTGGCAACAAAGCAGATCTGTTTATCTGACAGGTTTGTGGATCAAACCGGTGTCCCATCTATGACCTCACTTTTTAAACATCTAAAGGTCCGTGTCTGCACTCTCCCTCCTCCACCATCCTCCCCTTTTTTATCTGTCTGTGTTCTTAATCTAAACCAACAAACCAGACTCACTTCCTCTCATTCGAAGTTCCACAAAGACACAGAGAATCAGGGATCAAAGCCTCTCTGTTGGCCTGGTTCTTCTGAGCTTGTAACTGCGCTCCACCTCTCCATCTGTCATTTGTTTGTTTACGTTGAATAAATGGTCATAATTGGTCCTTTGACTGATGAACATGTGAGTTTACATCTCCGCTGTCAGGGCTTCTTGTTTACATCTGAACACTGGAGTAAACAGGCCCCTTATCTAGGATATTAGAGCTGCAGAGTGTTGAAATGATGTTTGTGGTGATGTTGTGGGGGTTGTTATGACGAAGCCCTGCAGCGAGGGTGTAGATGTAAAACATTAGGCTCTCACACTTCATAAAAAAATGGATTTAGATTTGAACCCCCCCGGTGGTTTTGTCTTTCAGATTGTGGCCAAAGATTCACAATCCTCTTTTTAGGCTGCAGACACAAAAACAGATGCTGCTTTAAAGCACAGGAGTTTGGCAAAAGTTTACAATTTTTCTGTCATTTCAGATTAAAACGATTGTCTTCTCATTGTTGTTTTGGTTAAACAAGATAAATGAGTTTCTGTATTAGTATTTTCACTTCAACAAAAATATATGAAGCCTTTCAAATTGATTTATTTTGTTTTAGACCTAATTTATGCTCACATCTCTGAGTCAACAGAAATGTGCTGCATGACGGTACAGGAACTGGGGGGAGGCTGTTTTGACCTACTTACTGTGACTTCTGTTGAATTTTCTTTTCTGATAAATACTTACATATCTACGTTTACCAGAAACTCTGAAAGAAAACTTCCAAAACACGAGAGAAGGTAGAAATCAGAAATTAACTTCTTGCTAAGTTACTGAATAACTCTGAGTAAAGCTCAGTTATTTACATTACTCTGGTGGGAATCTGAATGAAATAAAAGCAGCTTAAATCAACGTTCACTCGTCTGAAACAAAACTGGGAAAAGTTATGAAAAATCAACAGCTTAAAAGGAAGCAGGAAAATCAAGCATTAATATTTTACCTGCTTCTTTCTCATGTAAATAAAATATATTAATGATTTACCAATTTTAAGAAATTTCTACAAATCTTGGAGAAACCAAAACTCAGATTTCTAAGCTGCTATTCTTATTTTAAATGAGCTGAAACCAGGAGTCTCTGAACCGTTTATAAAACTTGTAAATACCATGAATTTATTATGTTATTGAATTACTGTATTGCATTTTGTCAACTAAAGCTGCATTAGCAAGCAAAATGCCCCAAAAAGTATAAAATAGACAAAGTTAAGTTTACTATTCACTGACAATTCTTTTTTTTTTTTTTTTATACTTTGTTTTTTATTATTTTTCACATACAACAAACATAACCAAAACATACATAACAGTCTATAACAGCCTGAATAATACAGTCTTACTTATTTCACCCTTTACCTCTATTCACTGACAATTCGAGTCTATAAAATGCAAATGGAGCTGTGGTTTGTTGCACATCGATTTCCTCTTTGTACTCATCCATCTTTCACTTTCATTTTCACTCCCTGTTTTCTCAGGTTTAGGCTTCACAGCTATGCTTTTTAGCATCAGGCCAAAGATATTTGGGGGGAACTGCGTTTTTAGAGGGGCACAATCGAAAACAAAAAACTACAGATATTGTAAGAATTTCAAATGTATAATTACAGCAATATAACGACAGAAATTTAGTTACAGTTACTTTGGACACAATAACTTCAACAAGTTTCAAAATAAAAGTTTTGCCAAAATACTTTGCTCTTTTGGTTTTTATTTCGGTGAAAACATGAAACAGTATTTGTCTCTAATGCCTGAGACTCAGCACTTAGCAAGGGGACCACAGGGGGGGGGGCAAGCTTGCTGACAGGGGGCAGCAGCCCCCATGCCCCTCCTAGAACTGCCCCTGCCCTTTACAGTAAAAAGGTCCCAGGTTCCACTCCTGACTGGAATCTTTCCATGTAGTTTGCATATTCATGAGTTTACTTATGCGATTATCTTTGTATCCCTGTTTGCTTTCCATAGAATGTTGGCTGGCCCAAACCTTCTGTGGGCTGAGGCAGAAGCCCCGCCCAGTCTGAGCCCGGTTCTGGTTCTGCTGGAGGTTTCTTCCTGTTAAAAGGGAGTCATTCCTTTCCACTGTCACCTATGACATGAGCTTGATCAAGAACATTTGCATCTTTTACAAACAACTTTTTTAGTTCATGCTTTCACCAGCAAAAGATTAATGTCAAGATCTGATGAAAAGAGACCAAATAGATTAACATGTTAGATGATCATCAGACATTAGATACCAAAACATAAAGAGATGCATGTGAAGTCTAATAAACGGGAACCTAAGGAAAAAGACAATAGAAATTTCTGGAAGTGAGCAAGCTGAATATAAACAACACTACAGGAACTTAACAAACATGAGTGGCAAACATCAAATAAAGGAAGTCAGGATTTTAACTAATAATAAAAAATTATGGAATCTACAAATTAAACAAGAAGTAAACATGGAAACTAAAAACACTCTGGGGATGAAACAGGAATAGAAAAACAACGTGACCATTGCACCAATAGGGGGAAAAAAATCTTATAATAGCTTTTTAACTTAATGTTCAAACTGTTCTCTATAGAACCTCTATAGAACCACCGTACTATAGTCACATTTAATCCCTTCAGTCAGGAGTTTGTATTTTACATAAAACACCCTCCTGTAAGCTGGACTACAGAAGTGTTTACAGTGTCTCAGTTAGCTGATGCAGGTAAAATCAAAAGAGCTCGTCTATTAAAAGCTCCTGATTTGCATTGAGTTTTTTAACTTGCAAAAACAGAAGTAAATTTATTCCGTAGAGTGAAAGTTTAAAGCTGCAGACCTTTTCCTTTTATTCTGATGCCTGGTTTGTGTATCCCATGCATTTTTGCATGATCTTTACACTGAAGACATGTCTCATAGTTGACTGTATAAAATACAGAATGTCCCCATAGATCTCTGTAGCCCAGGACGATTCTGTCTGATGCAAATGTGCGGTGAGATGCTCTGACTGCGTTCTGTGGCTCCAGACGGAGGCTGCTGCCTTCATCTACGGATATGACCAAACGAATCACAGTCAAATCTGAGATTGGCATCAGTCTGCTAACAGACAGGAAGGCTTTAAGTCCAATTAACTTGTTAGAATTTGCCACGTTAAAGATCACTTGGCCAAATGTTCCACAGGCATGCAACAATGAGATCAACACGGGGACTTTTCTGCAGAAACACTCGCAGTGTCTTACTCAGACCACTAGATGCCTCTATTTGTTGCCACAGGAATGCTGCAGCATTGTCTCCTTGTCATTTAATTGCATATTTACTTTATGTGCTCTTTATTCTGACGTGACAGGAAGTTAAACTTACCCGCACTCATTGCATGAAGTAAAATAAATTAAACCTCTAAGTAAGAATGTCAACACATAACCTATTGTTATGAATGAATAAAAAAAGGTATGCAAGAGTTTGATAAAGGATCGGACGGCTGAAGGTCGCCACTTATTGTTGATATTTTCATCTTAGCATCTTAGCAAGAGGATGAGAGGACAGGAAAGGACAGAGGAGGTCACTGAGCTGGTTGGAGTGGTGCTATGTGTGGGAAGGAGCTGAGGACTCTGAAGTTGGTTATAAATAAGAAAGAAGGGGGAGACAAGGAGCATGTTTGGTAACGCAAATCTTCCTTGGGTTAGGTCACTGAGTTGAAAAGTAATAGCCAAAATAAAGGAAAGCAAAAGCAGATCAGTTAGTTTTATGCTGCTCAAAATTTCAGTTTGTTGTCTTCACATCAAAATCCTATGAAGTGTCAGACAGAAGAGAACAGCAGTGCTCCAGTGAACAGGATGCTCAGACACTCAGTATGGGGTTAATAGGGTGGACGTTTGATACCTTTAACATGTTTTAATATGACCTTGATTTTAGAGCAGATAAACACCAAGCTCTCACTAAAGGCATGCTGGTTGCCCTGGTGTGCTAGTTTGCCTTTTCTTCTCATAACAATAGGTTGTAAACTGTAGGAATGTAACTTTATAACCATCTTCTGTTGTTTGAAAGGTGAAGCCATGCTGTCCTGATTACAGATGCTGATTTGTTGTGTTTTTGAAACCAGAGTCTGCACTCAGGATGTGGATCCATCTACTCATCTGGCCTCAATCAGGGTGAGTTTAAAGAATTAGGTAACTAATGAATTGAAACCTGTACTGGAACCACAGAGAACTCAGGTGTCTAGTTTTTATTTAAGTTCAAATCTCTGGAACTCTCTTGGTTTATTCATCAAGTGTTCTATCTTATCTAACACATCATGCCCTGTTCTAAAGGAATTCTAAAGAACAAGAGAACCCAGACGACAACACAAAGGCTCGTCTCACATTTACAGAAAAAAAGCACCTCTAGTTCTCTAACTGACCAGACAAACAGTGGACGGTGTGTGTCCCGACCTGGAGTCAAACTAACACCAACTGATAAAAACATGATATAAACAGTCAGACATGGTGGTAGTGGGATGGTCTGGGGCAGAATCTGGATGAATCCCTGTAATTAATGAACCCATAAAGTCTGCTGTCTACCAAAAAGTCCTGAATGTCTGACCTTTGACCCTAAACAGGCCGTTCATGCTGGAAAACCCTCCAGTGTAGTTGAATTAAAACAACTCCATAAAGAAGAGTGGGACATAATTCCTCCACAGTGAAGTGACATTATGTCACAAATAGCTACTGGGTTGTTGTTGTTGTTGTTGCCACCAGGAGTGGGACAACATATTACATTTAGGGGCAAATACCCTTTCATAGGGTCAGGTTGATTTGGAATTTGTTTTCTCTTAAACAATTACATCATCATTTGAAAACTGCATTTTATATTTACTCAGGTTATCTTTTCATTTAAGAATGACGAGTCGGCAAAAACACAAATTTGTAAGCGGGGCCAATACTTTTTCACGGCACTGTACATTTTTTCAGTTGTTCAGACAAGAATACACAAAATTAAAAAAATAATTATTTCTTTTTATTGTTTTATTGTCAGCCTACATTTGGAGTTCCTAACACGGTGCATTACTTCATAGTTTTGGTGTCATGTCCTGCCCCCAGTTTGTGCCTGTGTTCCTCCTCCTGTGTCCTGCACTAATCCCCTCCAGGTGTGTCTCGTCTACTTGATTAGCTCCCTCCCTAAATATGCTGTTTAGTTCAGTCACTCCCTGTTGGCTCCTTGTGTTGCATCCCCAGCCTTGTGTGTCCTGTGTCACCTGTGTTTGTCCAGCAATAAAGCTGTTTGGTTTTACTTCACCTGTTCCTGCCTCCATCCTCTGCATTTGGGGTCTGCACTACCATAAATGTGACATTTGGTTGCAAAACCTACAAGCAAAGTCTGTCTTAAACAACATGCGTAACCTTGTGTTGTTGTGACACAAACAACGATAAATCAGAAAACGTTTTTTTTTTTAATCCCACAAATTCAGCAAACTTTATGACTGTTTTAACTTGTGCAACTCTCACACCTTTTGGCTGCATTTGTTTTCTCTGAATAATCACTTGCTACAAACACTGGAAAATGTTTAAATATGAAGGTGAAGAACACATTTTTGTCTAGGATGTTTTCAGTTTTCTCTACTGCCTCCAAGTGGCTTTTTAAAATAAGTGAAACGTTCTCACAGCACTGGAGGCGATTAAATATTAAATCACAAGTCAACAACCTGAAAATCAGATTGGACCATCAATGGAATTTGGGGTTTTCTAAGCAGTTAAAAAAAAAAGCAAAACATTGTGATTCTGAAGATAAAATCATGAGGACATTTTTATGAAGCTGAATTCATCCTTTGCATTGTTTGCAAGCAATTCATTGCAATTTACTGCTGTAATTTTTATGTCATTGAACATTAATTGATACTGTTTAACATAAGAAAAAAGAATAGTTTCATATTTTCTAGACAAATTTCTGAGTTTTAAATCATTAACATTTAAATTGTGTTTCAGATTTGTGGTGTATTCTGTCATTGAATATGAACAGAACCAGCATAGACCCTCGAAACTTTTAAGTTTCAGTTGTTGTCCATTAAAATGACTGTTTTCTCTAAATCAGTGACAACATTTTAGGTTTTTTTTTTTTTTTTGCTGAGATCAAGTTACAATGTATTCCACCAAAAGGTAAAACAATTCTATACACTTTGCAATTTCTAGTATTTCTGAGTTCAGATGTTCTCATGGTTAGAGTTTATTCTGGAAAACTAAAAGACGTAGATTAAAATAAAATTGAAAAATGGAGAGGAAAAAAATGTAGTGTTTGTATTCCCTACCCGAGTATTTGTGTTGCTGTTTTCTGCTGGGGAGTTCAGAGAGATGAAAGGCTACCATATGGCCAGACAGGAAGGAGGGAGCGGGTGAGGAAGAGAGCAACTCACTAAAAGGGGGAGAAACAAGAAATGACAGGAGATCTGAGGGGAGACAAGGAACAGAAAAAAGAGCAGCTGAGGGAGAGAGGAGGAGAGGGGGACGGCGAAGATGACGGAGACTGGAAGGAGAGAACAGACCTGGGTGATGGTGAATGGGGGAGCGAGGGGAGGGGAGGGGAGGGGGGTGTTGATTGAGATGAGAGATTGAGGTGGGTGGCAGAGCATACAGCTTGGAAGCAGAGGAGGCGACGGTCGGGGGTGTTCACTGCTCAGTGATGTGTTATGATGCGACTCTCACCACTATACAAACACACACACACACACACACACACACACACACACACACACACACACACACACACACATTCACATCTTTGTCATTTAGAAACACACTGATTCCATTATTTATTCATGGGAATCTTGCTGTAAAAGATCAGGCAGCAGATTACAAACAAAAATGTTTTCCTTCATTCTCAATTCTTTATGATCATTCACTCCTAAAATACTCTAAAGGTGTTTTTTTTTTTAGATTAAAAACAATTAAATATTTAGGAAATTGTTTCTTTAACGAGAGACTCGCCTCAGCGAACATTTGAATACTCTGAAGTAGCTCATATACAGAGTTGATGCATGTGTTTGTTGATGATAGCAAGATGGCAGAAGGTGGTTAAAATGATCTTGTTTGTCATCTTTTAAATCAAAATTGTGGCTTATTATTGTATCTTTAACATAACAGATTCATTTGCTGCTGATTTTGGTTTGATTTTTAGATGCGATCTATATTTAAAATATCCAAATTACAAGTTTATATTTGATATGTCCTGACCAATTTGTTAATAAATACTCTCTCTCTCTCTCTCTCTCTCTCTCTCTCTCTCTCTCTCTCTCTTGCTCTCCTGCTCCTCACTGGCTCTCCCTCATCCTGGCTCTGTTGCCAAGGCTACTGCACAGCCTCTTGCTGCATATACCTAGACGAAGCTGCCGCCTGTGGATCTCGCTCTGCTCCAGGATACAAACAAAGATAAAACACATCAATTCTTCATCTCTGTCTCACCTTCACGCACGGAAAAACAAACTAACATTTATACTTTCCAGACCTCCCTTTCTCTCTCTCTCTCTTACACACACACACACACACACCGTTTGCCTCTTCCCATCTCTGGTTCGGTCTCCTTCACACATCCAAACACACTCCCTCTTCCCCCAGACGGAGGAGCTGTAAAGGGATTGGCGTGGTTGTTGGCGCTTGGCTCCTGATTGTTGGCTCAGAGGGAGCAAAGGAGCAGATGGCGATGTGAAGACGGGCTCAGCCAGGTAAGAGGACTTATCCTAACCAGACTGGAGGCTATGGCTCTTCCAGCCCCCTTCTTCTCCTCCTCCTCCTACTGTCTCTTTCCCCTTCTGTGGCTGTGCGACATGAGGTGAATACCAATTCCTCACCAAAGCCCCCACGGTTTTACTCTCCGGCTGTAAAAAGGTATGTGACATAGCTTCTGCATGTGTGCGTCCGTCCTCAGATGAATAATTTGCCAACAGGTTGGCTCTCTGCTGTTATTTAAATAATTCATCTCCCTGATGCAGCCTAAAGCTTGATTCCCCCCCCCCTCCTTTATGTTGTATCAAGTCTATGTGACAATGTGGGAGTAACCAGATAGAGACATGCAACAGTCCACCTCCCTGGGTGATTCATTACTAATCCATCCAGCTCTGCACTGTGTGGTCGCTCTAGCTCACCGTAGCCATGTACGTGAGATGAATGGTGTTTTGTCTTAGTATGAATGACTGCCAGAGAATGCCATTCCTGCACTGGAGCCTTTGATGCAGCGCAGTCGTGTAACCCAGTCAAAGGGAAGCCAGATTTATCTCCGGCAGCCTGTAAATCAGCTCGCCATGCAGCACGTTTTAATTATTCACACAGTTTATATCACGAGGATGTGTGTATTAATGGGATTTGTAAAGCCGCTGGAGTTCCTACCTGATATCAACAGCAGAACTGACTGATTGTTTATTTTTGTGATACTGATAGCTGCAGGCTTTTAGCGAGCGTTTTATTTTAAGGTCATTGTGAGCCCTTGTGTTTATTATTATTAGGATTTTATCAGTGTGTGTGTGTGTGTGTGTGTGTGTGTGTTGGGGGGGCAGGATGATGAGGCAGGTCTCACGTTTCCATCCCATCATCACTTTCACTAAGAGCTTCCTCTTGTTTCTCTGCTGTATGAGCACTGCAACAAAATGCTCACCTTTTATTCACTTTTATTCATCAGAACATAGGGAATCTTTGTTTTATTTAACAGAGATGTGTCAGTAAAGTCAGGGGGCACATTAGGAAAAGCAAATCAAACATTTAGCATTAGGATCCATTCTTTTCCAGACATAATTCCAGAGAATCTAAAATCTCCATTAAAGCAGATGCCAGCTGTCACCACATTAATTCCTCTTGTTCCTGATTGCAGCAAAGAGGTTTACTGAACTCGGTCAGGCTTTGTCCCGCGGTCCTCCTGGGACAGAAGCCACAGGCTTTTTGTGGAACTCAGTTTAGACTCAGCTGGACCGTATGGGTTCATGAATGGATGCAGATCAATGGAAACACTATCTGAAGTCTGAGAGGATGCTGTTTGTAAGGACCCAAGGACAGAAGACCTTCAGGAAGGAATGAGTCTGAATCAGCTGTCAGGTTGGACTTGTTTGTTTCAGATCTATTAGATTATACATGTTAGTCTCTCTTTTGGAAAATGCAGAAGAATTTTCTTCCTTTGTGGTGATATATCAACTGTTTGAACATCAGAAAAATATGGTGAAAGCAGACATCAGCAATCATGACCACCTGTTAAAGGTACAGACCTTAACTTTGACATTTTGGAGGCGATCCAAACATTTTCAGGTCATCTGATTCTTAGAAGTCATGAGACTGGCGGGTCAACTTGGTAGAGCGTATTTTAGTCCCTATATCCCAAACCACTGAACTAAAAAACACCTAGGTTGTTATTATTGTATTATAATCATATTGTTATTGTCTTATTAAATATAAATAATTGTAGAAAATTCACAAAAAACATTAAACTTATTTTTTTTGGTGTGAAAGTGAAAGAATTAAATAGAATAAGAAGAAAAGAACATTTTGAACCAAAATAAGCACAAAACAACTTCAATACATATTCAAAGTATTTATTAAATGTCTGGTTTTTTGCTAATCAATTACAGCAATAGATTAAATTTAAATTTAAAATTTAATCTTCTGCTACTCAGCTTAAATTGTCAGCTTTAATGCTAAAATCATGTGATGTAAAATATGATCCTAAGTGATTCAAATGTATGGACATTCTTTGACATGATGTAAAATATTGAAAATTATCTTCTTTAAAAGAATCTCAAATATCTTTTCTTGTAGACTAGGATACCAAAGACCTTCGTTTTTTAAAAATCCTAACTTCCTGTCTGGTTAAAAGTACCAGACAAATCCCCAAACAAACAAAGAGTCTGGAAAACCAGATCTCTCCACCTCAAAGAGCAACAGCAAAGATAGGGAGAGATTTATTTTATAAATAGACAAACGTGGATATTGTCGCTGCTCCCCCGGTGCAGATGTACGTTTGTGTTTTTCATTTTTATGCCGTTTGCTTGCCAACGTGTGTACGTGTGTATGTGTGTGCAACACAGAATGTTCGTTGCCACAGTTACCAAAACGCCAACCTCACTACGTCACCACTTCAGACAATCTTCACACCAAAAAAAAAAACATGTTCCTGTCCTCCCGTTTATCCCTCCCTCCACTCACCTGTTCACCTACCATTCAGAAATGGAGGGAACTTTCTCCCATCCAACACAATCCACGGCTGAGTGTGTGTTGGTGTGTGTGTGTGAGTTTATATACATTGCATGTATGCACATTGCCATGACTACGAGCAGTGCTAACTGGCGTCATCACTTCAAATCCACCTTCACAGAGAGCAAAGAGAGAGGAAGAAAAGGACTCAAAACAGCTCCCTTCTGTTCAGTACCTACACACACACACACACACACACACACACACACACACACACACACAGATCTTTGGCCGCTGGTGTGGTCTCATATTCCGCTGAGCTCACCCCGTTCGTTCAACAGGGCCCAGCGGTCCAAAAGGAGAGGAGGGGAGGAGAGGAGAGGACAGGAGAGAGGGGAAGGCTTGACTCCGTGCATACTGATGTGACTGGAGCGATCTGAATGTGTTTCTGAGGGTGTCGGCGGAGTCTGGCTTGAATCATCCCTTCTCTCTGGGAAGGAAAGAGCGGGAGAAGGGAAGACATATTGACAGTTTACTGTGTCGCCTCACTTCTCCATCCTCCGCACATGAAGGCACAGCTGGAAGCTGATGAGGGTGCTACTTTGATCCATATCTGAAAGAGGCCGGATTACTAACCCTGCTTCAGTGTGACCAGCTGATTTGAGTTTTTCTTGCTTTCTCCTCCTCGGTTTATTGATTTACAGAAATGAAATCAAAGCGATGAAACGTTTGGTTCTTGTCTTGTATCCTTCAGGACTGACTTTGCCTCACAATGGCTGACAACAACCGGTTGCCACAGGATACAGGATTCAAACTGATCATGTGATCTGACTCCCTCACCAGTTCCCTGCCGTCTCTTGTAGGTAAGTCACGTGGCTGGTTGGCGATTCGCCCTGTTCATTGTAGGTCGGTTGAGCCATTGATGAAAAACTTGCACCAAACTCCCGCGTGACAGATTACCCATCAGCAACACATTCAAACTAAAAATCAACGAGCAGAACAGTGCGGCTCTCAGAAACCCCCGCTTTCACACATCCACACAAATCATGTGGTGGGAATCAGCCAAATGTGCAAAACACCTTTATTAATGATTGAAGGACAAAAGTGGCGGGCAGAATAAAGGGCTCTGAATACACTGCTGACTGATACAAAGATGTGTATGTGTGTGTGTGACAGAGAGAGAGAAGAGTGTGTGTGTTGTCAGTGGATGATAATGCTCAGGACGGATGAGAGGGATGAGAGCCACTCTGTTGCCAAGGTGACGGACAGGGCTGTAAACACGCTACCCCTGACTCATCTCTCTACAATGGAGCATCTCTCACTCTCTCTCTCTATTGCGCATGCACACACACACATACACACACACACACAGATTGACACAATAGAGTCCAATCTAAGGCAGACAAGAGGATCTGGAGATGAGAGTCACTCCAAGCCGCTTAGCTGTACATCTGAATAGGCCTGTGGAATAAATGTAGCCCTTTCTGTCATGTACACGCTCATTTAGAAACACACAATCGCACAACCTAACAAACACAAACATGCAAATGAATCAGAGACAACAATACTCTTTGAAAGGTTGAAGATGTACACACTTTGTTGGCCACATGAGCAGAGCTTTACGTCTATGCCCCCAGCTGCTCACACTGGATCTCTAAAAGACTACCAGGCACCGAAATCCAAAAATCACACCACTGAAGCATATGGGACATGTGTTCTATATGTTGCTTAATAGAGGTCAGAATCTGACTTTAAACTACCGTTTATCTGAGCTAACTAATGAAACAAATGTAACTTTTATTTTAACAGGGGGATCATGACCCGTCGGCTTAGTAGCTCCACTCGTTCTCATACTGAAGATTCCATCTTCCTGAGGCCCGATGAAGACCCCGTCTGGCTGGATGAACCCCCAAAATTTGAGAAAATAGGTGATGGAGCCCCTAGAAAAGGTGGGCCCCCAGACTGTAAGGATGGCCTGGCCGGAGGTCCGAGGCAGCAGGGAGAGGAGGTGTTCATTCACAAGGTGTACGCGCTTGTGATTGAGATTCACTGCTGGGCTGCTCTGTTTATCACCTCCCAAGTCACGGTATGTAAATCAGCAGATAAAAAACATTGCTTGTTTTAATAAAACATCTAACGAAGATGTATTTTTTTAAACTCACAGTAAATGACTCATTGTTGTGATGTTTATCTCACTCCAAATGTTCAATTTTAGATTTTTTTTTTTAATTTATTGCACACCCCTTAAATTTCTCCTTACCTGATTCCTCAAAAAAGTAACAGGTGTACCATTAAGTAATTTTTTTAAAGCGTTCTAAACGCTGCCACGCTTGATCTATTTCCCCATCACCATGCCTGCTTAACAGGTCATCTTCTTTTCTTCTCTACTTGCTTTAGCGTAGAGGATTCATCTGATTAACAACCTAACCTCCATCTTTCTGCCTTCACAGGGCTACTGGGTGTTTTTTGTGCTGGAAGGATATGGACCACTCTCCTCCATCCTCAAAGCCCTGCAGGTCATCGACTTCTACCTGGGTTTCATTTTACCCTGCGAGACATTTTTTGGAAAGGATGTAAGCACCTCCTGTGCAGCTGGTAGTTTTTGATGTAAAACATTAAATGTCAGTAGAGTCTTACGCTCTGTTTTTCTGCGTTGGTTAGTCGACATCGTTGATGAAAGAGGTGGAGAACACCAACCAGAACAACTGGATCGTCCGTGGCACTGCAGGAATTGGAGTGACCATCTGTGTTGTCATGGTAAAATATTGTTTTTACTTTTTAATTCAGTTGAATGCTTCATTTATGAGACTTATAAGATGGTTTCTCTTCAGGTCATCCACATGGTGTGTAAGTGGCGTTACGGCACTGGTTTATGGTCATCAGAAACCGTGTTCAGGGACATCGGTGACCGGCGGCAGTCTGTGAGCCGCCAGCCCTCCTTCACCCTCTCAGAGTGGACGGATGCGCAGGAGGACCTGCTGGACCTGGATTCTATCCCTCAGACTCCCGTCTTTGACCTGGGCACAGACACCAGAATGGAAGCAGACGCCTCCACTCTCACCGTCACACCGGTGGGGCTTCAGGAGAGGTTAGAAAACGACTTTCTGCACAGGAAGCTTTGTGGTAAACTTTGTTTTGTGACGTGAAAAAGACATTTTCTTCAGATGAAGACATGTGCCTCATTCAAGCATGTTTAATTCATATTTTACATAACAAATGTGTTTACAGACCTCTTGTCTCAAACTAATCCTCACTTAATCACACAGGAGAGGCTCCAACGTTTCTCTGACGTTGGACATGTGCACACCAGGCTGCACGGAGCCCTACGGCTACGGAGCCCAGCTCTCTCCCAGAGACCAGTCAGCCCAAGAGTACCTCCGACAGGGAACACACATCCTGACCCCTGCCATGCTACACACAAGGGCCATGGATGACCAGAGCCTGCAGGCTGAGTTTTATGTGAGTGCAGTCGCTCTGCCGCCTACGCCGTAGATTAACAGAGACGCACCGGAAAACACATGCACTGACACTGACATACATAGACGCAGGCATTAATGTACACACCCACACATGCACAAACACCCAGCAGAGCTCATAACACACCCGTAAGCTTTTACACCGCCTGTCAGTGGGCGAAGGATGGAGGGCTATGAGTACTTCTGCATATTAAAACCCACAGAGGATTTCCAGCGTCTGCTAGGCATAAAAATATGCACTCATGATCACACAAACATTATCAGAAGCCTTGAAGTCATGTATGATTAGCTTGGTGTGGAGAACACTGCATGAGTTTGTGTCTTTGGATATCCTGTGCTCTGTGTTTGGCATCAGGGAGTGCCTGGACTTTTTTTTTTTGTGTGTGTGTTAAGACAGGTTTTTCTGGCACCAATTGTTCTTTTTCTATTGGCAGGAAACTCCCATGAACTTTGTGGACCCAAAGGAGTACAATTACCCAGGTCTGGTGAGAAAGAACCGCTACAAAACCATTTTACCCAGTGAGTACAGCAGACGCAATAAAACAGATGGAACATGATTATGTTGGTAGATTTGTATGAGCTCTACTGATCAGATCTATCCTTAATCGGAGGCGTAAATCATGATTCTGTCACACTGTCCCCCCACAGATACACACAGCAGAGTCATCCTAAAGTCACAGGATGAAGACGATTTTCTCTCTACCTACATCAATGCTAATTACCTTAAAGTAAGTGGAAATGTTTGCAATTACGAGCAAACTGTCGTGTTTTCTTCTCTATTTTGTCCAATCCAAGCATGCATGTGTAGTTTATGTGTTTGTGTGTGTGTGTGTGTGTGTGTGTGCAGGGTTATGGGGATGAAGACAGCGCGTACATCGCCACGCAGGGTCCAACTGTGAACACAGTGGGGGACTTCTGGAGAATGGTGTGGCAGGAAAGGAGTCCCATTATAGTGATGATCACCAATCTGGAGGAGAAGAATGAGGTCATTGTGGAGACATGAAGGATGAGGATGATCATTTCTAATTGAGATCAATTGTTTTGTGATTAACCAAAGAGGTCAAATGTATCTGTTTGTCCATTTGAGTAGAAGTGTGCTGAGTACTGGCCTGAGGACACTGTGACCCACGAGGGAATAGAGATTACCGTCGCCTCGGTAACCCAAGAAGATGACTACAGTCTGAGGGTGTTTACTCTGAAGGTAATTCACAGATAGTTATTTATTTCACAATAAGAAATGTTGGGAAATAAATATGCTCAGAAAACAATCAAAATCAGGTTTTTTTATATCATATCCAAGTTTTCTAGAAGTGAAATTTGTTTGAATTTGTTTTTGTTGAGTTCCCAATCAAACCTGATCTGATCCAACTTCTGTTCAGTCAAAATCTAAATACCTGCATTGACTCAGAACAGAACCATCCATTTGGTGTTGATTAATATTCTGACGTAGAACATTTCAGTGCCATTCATGTGTCGGTGATGGTTATATTTATTTTGGGGTTATGGCGGTACTGTCAGTTCAAAACATGATTCAGCTAATGCATTTGATTTAATAAGCACCGAGGGATCATTACATAAATGTGCTGCGAGTTAAAAGCACTTTGTTTGTTTATCTCTGGGTATTTTGTTTATCTGTTTCATTTATAATTAGTGGCCGACATGTGACTGATACTCAGGGGATGATGGGAGCTGACAGATTGATTTTGCAGCACAACAGATTGATGAAAAATTCATGTTTCTGTGCACGTGTGACAACACGGATGTGTTTCTGTGCGTCTGTGTGTGCTGTCAGTGCGAGGAAGAGGAGCGCACGCTGAAGCATTACTGGTACACATCCTGGCCTGACCAGAAGACCCCAGACAAGGCTCCGCCCCTGCTGGAGCTGGTACAGGAAGTGGAGCGAGCCAGAGAGGAAGCTCTGCCCTCCAGTGGCCCAATAATTGTTCACTGCAGGTGCAGATAAAAGATTGTTTAGGAATAAACAAACAAAAAACATCATAATCATACAAGTTTACAGGGAAACGAAGTCATTATTATTTTTTGTTTATCTCAGTGCTGGTATTGGTCGAACTGGCTGCTTCATTGCCACCTCCATCCTGTGCAAACAGCTGAGGATGGAGGGTGTGGTTGACATCCTGAGAACTACCTGCCAGCTCCGCCTGGACAGGTGAGTTTCCTTTCCCTTAATCCATGCTCATGTTTCTCTTTATATCTGTGGTTAAAGCCGAGCTGACATGATCTGATTTAGTTCCAAACCACAAGAGAAACTGAGTCATAAACCTTGTTTTAAAGCGATGCATTTAGTCACTTTAAATCTCTACTAAACTGATCAATTTGATTATTATTGACCAAAACAAGCAAAGTAGCCCAATAAGGAACTTGTTGTTTTTTTTTTAGCTATGAAGCAGATTTGAGCCAATTCAGTTCTAATAAAACTGATTATGACTCACTGTCATGTAATTACATAAGAGCCAGTATGTTCAGTAGCCTTATACTTTCTAACAAAGCTGTAGAAAAAGCAGACATTAGACTGGTATACGGTGCTCAAGTCAAAACATTGTGACTTCTACTTGTTTCACAAAACATGATGAATATTTGATTCTTTGCTGGAGCTGTCAGAAACTGAAAAGTGTCACTCTAATGTCATAAAAAGTTTAAATAAAACTACAGGTGACTTACAGATGACTACAAACAGCAAATATATCTAATGCTACGTGGTTGATTGTAGCATTTCACACCTTCACACACAGAATATACCAAAACTAGAAGAAAGAACATTTGATTTTCTCATTTATATTCCCCCAAATTAGTAATCCTTCTTCCTCCAGGTGAATTTTTAGAATTAAGACCTCTTTTTAAATGATCTGGTGAGACTGACTGATTCAGGAGTGAAAAGATGAGAAACACATTAGATTGTTAGATAGAACTAATGTCTGGGCATTTCTCTGAATGTTCCATTTGTAAAGAATTGTGGGGCAGAACTAGATTTCCTTTATATGTTAAAAAAATTATAAAATTACCGTTCTTATAAAAATGTCAAATAACTTGTCATCTGTATTAATAACCCTCCAAACTCCTGACTCCCAGAGACGCTCTCTTTATGGCTATTTCACGTTGACCAGTCATTGCCCTTAATTAAGTGAATCTTTGCTTAACCTGTTTTGCATGTCCAACTTTAGCCCAATATCTGTCTTTAATTGACCTGTCTGAATTTAATCCAAACAAAAAATTTAGGCATTTCTACAAGACATCTTTTCACCTTCCACTTTTTCTAACTGAATTTCTACATACTTTAGATGACAGGCAGTCACTAAAATGATCAAGTTTTAAGTAAAGTTAATTAATAAGTTTGGAACTTAGAAAGCAAACATGGTCATTCCTTTTCACTAACATAAATTCACATTATAATTTGCTTATATATTTGTTAAAGATCCATAACTGAAAAGTCACTGAAATTATCAAAATATTGGTTAAAAAAAAAAGGTTGACCTGGTACTTCTGCTTGTTTAACATTAATTGTATTAATTATTAGTAGTTGTAATAGTAGTGTTGGTATTATTATTAATATTATATATATTTTATTAATAATAAAGATTTAGCTCATGCACCATATCTTTGTTAAATAAAAAAAGAAATAAAACAACTAAAATATCTGCCTCCATAAAATAAAAACTTCAATAAATAGCAATAAGTGACAGATCAGAAGAGGAAAAACCAGGACACCAGCTCTCAAAACCCCGTAACACAAAATAAAATACATTTTTAAAATGTGTTCATCATGGATACTTTTTTAATCTTGCAAAAGTTTTTTTTTTTTCTTTTTTCCTGCTCTGGAAAAAAAATGTCACAAATTAGCAAAATCTAGTTGTATTTTTATAATGAAGAATCTGGTGTTAAAAACAAAAGGGGAACTTTTTGTTGTTGTTGACAAAGCAGAGCAAATGTACTGGAGAGAAATGTTTTAAATAAAAAAACTTTTAAACTGAGAAAACCTAAGAGCTGCAGACACAGATTCATCAGTATATTAATAAAACTTGATTGATGTTTTTTTTCTTTGTGTGCTGATCAGAGGCGGGATGATCCAGACGTGTGAGCAGTACCAGTTTGTGCATCACGTCCTCAGCCTGTATGAGAAGCAGTTGTCCCACACTGCTGAGGAGTAGAGCGAGCGCCGCAGCCACACCCAGACCGAGACACACCACTGTACACCATACCGCCCGCGGTGGTATGCACCATCATCACACAATCTCACCCTTTAACAACTTCAAACCACGTTATTCCCTCCATCCGAGACAGACCAGCTCACATGGGACTAAATCTGTGCGTATTGTTTGGGTTTTTTTGAACAATTAAATAGGAGGGTGGATTAGATCCAGCCTCCTTCACACAGTTCTGGTGAGATGACGCAGTCAGGCCCATGGTAATCTAAATCCACAGTCGCAGCATTGTTTCATTTGCTCTGCTGAGGTTTTCGATCACGCTCATAACTCTCAGTTGTCAAGGCCGTTTTCTTTCTCCCTCTTGGTCTGAAATAGCTCCCTTACATAATGATTGTACAGTTGTCAAAAGGTTAAACAGGAAGTGAAGTATTCTCAAATCGCCTGCAGTGGAGTTTGCTTGGAGAAAATCTAAGCTCAGTTTAAGAAAGTTAGTGCTGATCATAAGGGCCCTCTACAGTATAAGTGCCAGCATAGTTTCAAACTTCAGAGATAATCAAAAGCCAGCCTAATATGTAACATGATGTAAAAGTTAAATAACATCTAGCTTTTTTCTCTCTGACTATATTTTAATGTATAAAGTATAATAATAATAATAATACAGAAGGCCTGAGTCACCTCATCTTCAGGTTGCATGGTGCTAAGTGTTCATTAAAGGCATGTGCAATGTTATGGAGCATAGGAATGTAACAGTTGGGTTTTAATGATCAAATTAGGATTTTTGTGCAAACCCACATACTACAGGTTTTTATTTCATCCATGCTGACTGTGCAGTCCTCTCGGCCCATGGTGTTTACAGGATCTGCATCTAGGCCACATACAGTAGGTGTTCACCCAGAGGCGTCACAGAGCCGAGATCAGCTTCTACAACAATAACTTAGAAAAAGCAGGAGAATAACAAGTCGCTGAAAGCTCATTCAGTTTGTCGTGCATGCTCTGTGATGCCTCTGCTTTCAACAGTAGCTTGAACGCATCTGTGAAGTATAAAAAAAAGAAAAAAGAAAAGAAAAAAGCCCATGTTTGTTGTATAGACAGGCCAGGCCTAATCTGTATGAAGCACAATAGACCAACTAAGGTTGTCTCTCTGATGTTCAACTGTAAAACTTCTTCTTTTTTCCGTATTGTGTTTTGATTGTGTTGAGTTTAATGGATTGCATGTGCCGTATGGGACTCCGTAGGTCCACAATCAAAGCGACGTGATTGATTGTCCTGCTTTTCGTTGTGTAAAAGGGTTTAAGCCTGTTATTATATTGCTTGCTCTCGGCCAATGCTTTTGATACAGTTTGCTTTTGTGAAACCAACCAGAGATATTTTTAGAACATTTTGATACAATCCTTTCGAGTAGATGCCTTGTGTATATTTCCGTTTACAACATGATGGAATGTAGCTCATACTGTGGATCAAAACCATTGGTTTATATTGCAAGATTTAACAGAACAAAATGTGACAACTACCTAAGTTACCTTACAGTACAGTAAATGAATAGATTATGTTGAGTCTTCAGTATTAATACTTTAGGCCTTTAGGCTTTGCTTTATTATGCTTTGCTTTATGTGTATGTTTTTATCGTTTTTCTTGGAGAATTTTACCTCAGACTGAGTTTTACACAGTCCTTAAATCCATCTGTGACATTAGGCCACTCTCAGTTAACAACACAGTTGAGAAATAATTGCTACATGTAAGGCAGCTAAAACAGTGGAGATAGTTTTCTATGTAACAAAAATCCAACAACTTCTCTGGCCGTGAACCTTATCAGAGGATAGAGTGATATAATTGTGTGGGATGGGACCAATTAGTGAAAATCAACTCAACGGTTAAAATAAAACTGCCAAAATTACTTTAAGGGCGAATACAGGACAGAGACTGATGAGAAAAGCTACAATTTGTTGTCAAACCTCTGACATAATCCTCTGATCATGTCTGGTGTATTTGACTAACAGCTTTTATTTTGAGTTCTTGTTATCAGTGTTTCACTGGCCCTCCTCCAATGCTCAAAATGGGGAAAACAAAACAGCCAAATGGTCAGATATACAATAACCAGCAATCAGTATTCCTCTCCTCTGCTAAAGTATTGCTTTAAGTTGTGAGTTTTTGCATCCAAATAAAGGTAGATTTTCATGAAACTGTGCTGCTTTTTCTCTGATTTATGTTCATATACACATGATTCACATTGTATGTGTTGTTAGTTTTATTGGAATTGAGATTTCACTCAGTAAAAATGATTTATGTATAAAGTATGTTCACATACTGACCACTAGATGTCAGTGTTTGCTCACTCTTTAACTGCTGTATATCTGCTGTTAATTCACTTTATGAAGAACAAACAAAATACATTATTATTATGGTAAATTTAAACACCCACTTACTCACGTGAGAATACATTACCAGAGATAAATCAATGGTTTGGATTTTTCAATATAAATTATTAATATCCTTTTTCTCTATGAGTCTTCACACATCATCAGACATATTGTTGTAACAAATATTTTGAGCAACAAAAGTTTCTTTCATTTTCTTCTTAATAAAACCTGCAGATTTTTTAATCACAGAAATTATTCCACATAAACCCCAAACTTGTATCCATACAGTGTCACTGGAAATATTTATCAAGAACATTTACTATAAAATTATTTGTTTGTCAATAGAAATATCCAACAGTCTATTTTATTTAGCTTTTTTTCATAGCAGATATGTTTTAAATAGTAAAAGGGTGTTTAGTTCTGGTGCTATATGATCAGATTTAACATTAACTTGGGTGTTGATTTTCTTTTTATCATTCTGAAAACAGAAATAGCCAATTGATACCTTTTGGCCCATAAATCAGGTTTGGCTCAGTAGTGCATGAATATAAATAGGTTATATTTGTTTTTCTGTTAGTTAACAATGTTCAAAAGAGGTAATAATAACAGAAATCCTATTTTTATTAGTAATTCCAGTGTAAACCTTTGCTAAAATTATGAATAAATCAAATCAACATTCTACTTAGTGATTATCTCATCTGTAAAAATAGTGTGTCCTCACTTCAAATTATTTTAATGTAAATAGTGCAGCATGCAAGTGTTTCAAAGATATAATTAAAATAGTATGCAATGCATGAATCTACAATATGAGCATGCGCACTGCTCATACAGAAGTGAAAGTTATGTCGACATGTGAAAATCTAAAGGAACAAAAGAGAGAAATGTTCAAAAATGATAATAATCGATATATTTTATTGATTAATTAATGTTATTTAAATAGTAGGATTATTATCAGTGCTTGTGTCAGTGACTGCTGCATTTTCAGATTCAGTATACATACGAGCGCGACTCCTTTAAGAAAAACGCCGGACTATCCCTTTAATCCTCGAAGCAAAAACGTTTACGTCAACCTAGCCCTGAGCCGGCCGCGCTGATTGGCTGATGGTGACGTCAACTCAGAGTTTTTCTTTTTTTCCACCCTTCTCCCTCCTGAACCATGACCTCATCGTTTTAGTTAATGAAAGTGCTGAAGTGCACCCCTTCCTCCTCAACGTACACACACACACACTTATACACACATTACCGTTTGAACGTTCACCTGAGCTAGCTTAGCTTCTTTTACGTGCCCACACGCCGACAGCGCTTCCTGGTCAGTTAAAGGGCTGAAGGGGAGCGTTTGTGGCGGCAGCGAGCCTTTATGCCCCGCTTGCTCTTGGCGCTGTCACCCGCTGTCAGCTGTGGTACTTCCACCACACCGCCAGGTAAACACCCGAGGAGACACATGGAGGCCAGCTGAGTAACACAGGAACCGCGTGGAGCCCGAGGTGAGTGTGTGTGTGAGTGGGAAAGAGTGTGTGTATGTGTGTTTGTGATCAGTAATAAGTGAGTTTTGTATAATGAAGTTCTCGCCAGACATTTACGTTAGCTTGCGATAGTCCCTTTTATGGTAAGCCAATGTCACATATTTATCAGAAACCAATTGAGATTTTTTTTCACCTGTTCTTTGTTAAATGACATCAGATATATCAGGGGTCTGCATCCTTTACAAATAAAAAGTCATTTTCACCGCCTCACTCACTCAAATCATCAAGTTACAAAAGCCACTTGACCCTTCAAAATAAAACAATATGCTTTATAAAGTTTTATTATTCCCTGTACAGTATATGGCATTGTGACATTTTTTTAAAATAAGACCAAACTATATTATTTTATATAACATTTTTGGCCCAGAACAAGTTATTTCTGTCTAAGGTGGGAGGGCGCGCTAACAACCTATGAGCTTAGCAGTAAAGCTGATTGTTGCATCTATGACACATTTTTTAAAGTGAGACATTTTAGCCATTTCTGGTATTAAAACATTGAGAAGCACTGTCTTATTTTTGTTAAAAAACAAACAAACAAAAAACATGTAAATTATATTATGAGTGTCGTTCTATTGCAGAAATGTCATGCATTTATTGCAACAAAAAAAACTGGATCTGAAAACTATTAAACTATTCCCATTGTCAATATAACAATAAACATTACTCATGCATGACATTTGTGGTTAGGGGGGGGGGG
>SSNR01000209.1:308101-322598 GCA_006937965.1 Callopanchax toddi
CCCATTTTTCTTTTAGTTTTTAAAATTCAGAATACAAATATTTAGATTATAATGATTTATGAAAAATGAAAACAGTAAATTGAAATAAGGGGGACAAAAGAAGCACTGCAGAAAGGTTAAAGGTTTCATGCAGAAATAGTAGTAAATATAATTTCTCAGTATTAAAAAGTTTTGAAACAGTTGTGGAATCTTCTCCCTGTAAAATCCAGGAACTAGACAGGTCAGTTTTGGCGGTCTGAATATGTGCATATAGTTGTGGTTTCTTTTAAAGTGTAAATAATGGATGCAGTCAGAGGAGAGATGGTTTAACAGTTTTAGTTGGCGGCGGAGCCTGTGGGGCAGACTAAAGACCATGAGATGCTCTCATGATGTAATTGTTTGCAGTATAAACAAACACGTCTTGTCTGTCAGTGATTCCACTTTTTATCAGCCTACTCAAGGCTGTGGACGCAGGTGACGTTATGCGGAGAGTTAATGAATAACCTGGATGGTATTACATCACCGCTGGTTGCCCTCCAGTTGCTCCCTTTGTGTTTGCTCCTGTCATCACGTCTGATATGGTTTTATTGAGCTGCTTCATGGCGTTTGGATAATGGTTTTGTTTGAGAAGTCTGAATATTCCTGCATGGATTGCTGATTTTATGGGGTAAATAACTTCCCGATCTTTAGTTTTTATGTATTACAGAGAAGTTTTTTATTTATCATCAGTTTTATTGCAGTCATAAAGAGAACAACAGTAAAGTTGGCTGTTTAACTTTACAAGGGGACATTGTGTAGGCTATTTCCTCATTGCTCTAGTATGAAAACCTTTTGTCACAATTATGTCTGAACATACCATACGTACTGTAATCCTGCTAGATATCCTACATTCTCTTCTGTTGGTGAGTTATTGTATGAATAATAATCAAAGCACAAGATAATGAGTTTTAAAGCAAAACCTAGAACATTAAACAAATCCATCTTGAGTCACTCTGTGTGCAGAAAGAGTGAAAAGAAATGCACCATCAGTTGTGTAGAAATATTTTGGGTTATAGAAAAGATGATGTTAACCAAAAACAGGTATCATGTTGAGAGCGCCTTTCAGTTGTTGCCATAACACATTACATCACAGCTGGGGAACAGGTTGAAGACAAGAACAAACTGTCATACTAAACCAAAAAGAACCAAATAAACCTATTAGGATACGCTGGGTTACTCACTGACTAGAAGAGCATGATGATGTTATGGTGACTCAACCAGAGTGTTTTTGTACCTGCATCAAACAAGTCATAGTGCTCATTTGTTATTGAGTGTTGAAACCAGCAGTAGAGTAATTAATTTAAAAAAAAGATGGGTCACCATCTACAGTCTTCAGTGTATTCTGATTATTATTATTATTATTTGCTTTCAGGGTCAAAGTCCACAATTTTTAAATAAATAAACTAAAAAGCAAAGGATTAGAAATTCACCCAAAAATCAGCTGGTGGTTGGAATCAGCCAGTAACGGCTAGCTGCTAATAAAAATGAGATTTTGATTTAGTCTACAAATGCAGCATTGCCGAGAAAAAAAATTCAAACATTTTTCATTTCAAACCAACATTTCAGAATCATTTTTATTGAATCATTTTTTTATTCTGTTAATTATAATTCTTTGAGATGAACTAGAATCCGCCAAATTTGGTATCGGCAAGCTAGAAGGTGCTTGATTTATACTTCAGTGTTGAATGTGTGCAAAATGTTCTGCATCTTTTGTTTTTAATGACTGAAAGTTTAACGCCTTATGGTGTAAAATGTAGATAAAAAATTTAAATATTTAAAATTCCTATTTAGATTGAAACAAACTAAACAAGAAAGAAAAGCACACATCTAACTAGTTAAACAGGTATTTCTGCTCTCAGAGACACGACTAGTTGTGACTGTAATGGTTCCCAAAGTTAGGGCCAGGACTCCAGGGAATCTCTATAAATCTGTTTAGTTTGCTAATGGCACAGAAATGTCACAACAGATTAAAACGGTTGTTGTCATGTTGTTGTTTTGGGTGAAGTGTGGTTGTCATAAGCTGAAAAGTTTGAGAATGACATAGTTTATGGGAGATGCAGAAAGTTTCCCTTAATTTTAATTCACTTATATTTTTGGATTTGAAAAGCCAAAAAGAACAATGTTTTTAAAGCTGGAAAAATGTTAGAAACAAAACTTGTCAGATAGAAAGAGCTTGTTCACACATTCAACCCTAAAATATCAGAACATGTTACAGGGTCTTCTATAGAGGAGAGCATCCTCGTCAGGTCTTAGACCCACTGATTATTTCCCTTCCTGTATCCTTACCCAGCATCCTGTCACCATCACTCTCCTCGAGCCCCGAGCGTACCCTAGCTAGGCTGTTTCCATGGCAACAACAGAATCTGCTGTGTCTGCATACTGCCTATCTATCTGCTTTATGTCTGTTTGCTTGTTTTCCTCGGTTCATCCAGAGGCTCACCTCAAACTCCAGGCAGCTGCTTGTTGTAGTGTGAAGAGTTTAGTTGCTTTTTAAATGTTTTCTTATTTTTTCTGTCAGGAAAAGGAGGATATATTTGGTTAAATGAGATGGATAGATGTGCTGAATCAGCACGCTGAAGATTGTGCTCCTTTTCTTCTTCATCATCATCATCTCATTCCTCTTCCTCTCTGTATCACAGTAGTCTCATTATGAGCTTCACTACAACTTTCTCAAAATAACGCGTATTCCTTTTTATTCCTGTTTCACTCTGTGTGGGATGATTGTCCAGAAAGATGCAGAGCTCCAGTCTCTCACTAACACACACATAAAAAACCTGCACACTCCTCCCCTCCCCGTCCCTGTCCACTGCACAAAAAGAAGAAAGAAAGTGATAGAGAAGGAAGGAGGGATTCAGAGAGGGGAAAAAGTGTGAGACTCTGGGTGGGAGGGAAAGCGGTCGCCATTAGACATATGCAGCGTCAGATGCTGCGCTCAGCAGCTGGGACACAAACACGAAACGGGGAAAAGATTCCCGTCCCTGGAAGCTGAAGGTCTGCCTGCCATCGACGGTATGGATTAACAGGTTATAGGACCAGTTGTGTTGTAGAGGAGGTGTCTGATAGGTGTTGGCTCTGCAGCATAGCTTTAAGGATGATTGTATGTGAGGATATGTTGTGTTGCTGCACTTTACATTTAGAATTAGAAAGTTGCACTTATAAAGACATATATTTATAATTATAATTGTAATTTTGTGCATCCTTTAGCTTGTTTGTATGTTGTGCTGTCCTGCAGCTGCTGCCATGTTCTGTTGCATTAAGCATGATGTCAGGCAGCAGCATCACATGTGCCTGTGTGTTAGGGCTCAGCCGGCAGGCTGTCTGGGTAGAGCCATAGGAAATACATTCTAAATGTTTTATAAAGCTTATTTATGCTGCCCAATTGTTTGTTTGTTTTTTCTTTTCAAGTTTTTAAAATTTTCATTTTTTAAAAAAACTAGAATCGTGTATCCCAAAAATAAAAACAGAAAATGAATGATGGTGAAAAACAAGCTCTGATTAAAGATTAAAATCATTTTATAGCACCCTACGTAGGAGGCACAGGCCTCAGTGACAGCATTATTTAGTGGCCTCTGTAGTAATGAATGGGACTGCAACATCATTTGGCTCATTCCATTCGTCATGGCTTCAGCTGCTTCATGCTAATGCTACATGCGTTGGTCATAGGTTTCTTTTGGTTGTGTCTCCTTTTTAATTTTCTTCCTCTCTCTTTTTTCCACGTTTCTTCCCATGCTGCTCCATCTCTATAAATTTCCCCTCCCTCACCTTGAGCTGGCCGAGTTGCTAGGCTGGAGAGATCCTCTCTGAACAACATCCCTCACTACCTTTCACCTCCTCACGCCCCCCCCCCTTCTTTCTCTCAGAAAAGGGAAACATTTGCAGAACAGAGTTGTGTTTTGATGACCGATCAGACGACACAGTTTCTCTTCATCTATTTTCTCTCTTTTCTTAATTCACCCACTTTCTCACTGCTGTGCTTTAATGTGTTGCTGATTGTCTCCTTTTTTTTTACTCTTCTTGTAGGAAAAGAACATAAAAATCTTGATTTTATTATTCATGCCACATTATTGGTGTTTGGTTTATCTCTCTTATTTGTTTCCATGCCTCTTTTCTTTTGCACTCTCCCTTTTAAAGCTCTATTTAGGCTTTGGGGTAAATGAGACTGAGTCCATGTATTTTTCATGTCACCATGTGCCTGTAGATAAATAAAACAACATGGCTGATTCACATTCTGACCCTTTCCCATGTCGTACGACACCTGGTTGGCCTGGATGGTGCTTTTGATTAAATATCTCTAACAAAGGGCTGTTTAGTGTTGGTGTGGTCACATTCACACACTGTTAGTCACACAAACACAGTCGCTGGTCTCGTTGAGGTGAACGTGAGCAGAGGTGAGATGAGAGCGATTGGAAGCGATGGATCTGAGGAGGCGGTTCATCAAGTTCATGGACGTTTCTCTGACACACACACACACACACACACACACACACACACACACACACACACACACACACACACACACACACACACACACACACACACACACACACATATTCAGGATGTCACACAGACCTTTTCTTGTGTCCAGGCCTACTCTCTAAATTCCCCCGACTTTATTTATCTCACACCCTCAGTTTCCTGTTTCATGAGCTACTACACAACAGACCTGCGTTTAAATTTCACACACTCCTACAGACAGCCACACACACCTGTGTTTCATTTTTGCGTTTGTCTAATTTAAGTCTCTGGTTTTTTGTTTTGGAGAAAGATGTTCCTTTTAGATTGCAGGATGGATTAGTGATTCTTTTGGCTTTTAAGTCTTTAAATAACTCGCGTCTAGGGTTGTGGTTATTTTAAGAATTGAGGTGCTCAAGGTTTGCTAATAAAAGATAATACAAAACACAAAAATAGATCATTTATATCCAAGTATGGACGTTAATGTGCCAAAGATCTGCAGCAGTTGAGTGGTGTTTATTTGTTTCTGGTATAAATAGAGTCTTAACTTTTTCTTTTGTCTTCGTCTCCTCTTTCTCTTAGGCACCATGGATCTCCTACCTCCTGCTCCGGTGGTAGCCCCCCTCCACTGACCTCTCCTCCTCATCCTTTCCTCTCTTCCTTTACCCCTCATTACTTACGAGCCACAACTTCTTATCACTCAGCTGCATCATGGCAGGAGAGAAAGGGCCCAACAAGAAAAGTGCCATGGACATCAAGCGCCTGGCCAGCCTCATCCAGAGAGGGACGGGTCGCTTGTTGGTGATCGACAGCAGGACGTTCTCTGAGTATAACGCTTCACACGTGCAAGGTGCGATCAACGTTTGCTACTCCAAGTTGGTGAAGAGGCGGCTGCAGCAGGACAAGGTGTCTGTCACTGAGCTGCTGCAGCCCAACGGAAAGGTGAAGGTGAGTCAAAGCTACAGATGAAGCCTGGGAGGATGTGATGGTGGTGATTGTCTGTGGCAAGTTCCATCTTGCTCATCAGGGCAAAAGTTCTGGAATCCAGAGATGAATGCTGGTAGATGAATTTAGTTTCAGCTCCAGACAGACCGTTTCCTGCTGACAACCATTTTAGCAGATATATTCATGTTTTATGATTGAGTTCAGTGTGATCTATCTGTTGAAAAGTGATCAAACTAGACTCTAAAATCAGCTGTGTAGCCCTCAGGAACAGCCAGCCTCGTGTGGTTCTGGATCGGGCTCTGCCTGGGCCTGCATCACATCTGTGGGGGGCTATATTTGGCACGCAGGCAGGGATAATGTAGATTTGTAGCTTATCAGTGGCCCTGAAGTCAGATCCTCTGGTTTTCCATGACTTCTCCTCTAAATATCACAGCCTTTTTCCATGGCCGGTCCACCTGCTGGCTGCTGTATTTTTAGGCTCTGTGAAACTGAAGGAAGCATGAGAGAGGAAACCTTGGGAGGGTATTTTGTCCCTTCATGAGGTCTGCTTGCATGCACCTTGCAGCAATTACAGAACTAATAAAAATGGCTACGAGACACAGAGGGCAGCTAAGAATGTACATTTCTAGTTTCAAATGTTATTTTTAAGTATTAAACTCTGTTAACGCCCATCACAATAAACTTTGACGTTTGACAGGTGATTTACATTTTTCCTTGAGGTGTGACACAGAATGACAGTCCATAAAATGATCTTGTTTTTGTTGTTTAACACCTTGGTTGCCAGGAGCAGGTCAGAGTCACTTGTCCCTCATTGTGTGAAACAATATATTTATGAGCTGCTCCTGTTTTATCCTCCACAGGCCGAGAGACAAATCTGTCCCTGGATTTTACACGCAAAGAGTCGCCAAAAAACACACCCCACTCACTGAAGTTTAAATAATTAAACACTAAAGTTTTATTTAAATACTTTATTTATGTTACTCTATCAGATAAAAGGACCTCCAGCTCAGCTGCAGCAGTAAATGGGCTTAAAGTTTCCTAGTGCACCTGCTGTTTCTCTCACTGTTATAACTCTTTAATTGTTAGGCCTTTACACAGGCATGGGCTCATTTATTCCTCTTCAGCCAGAATTTACTATTCTGCCCTTATAATTAGAGTATTTGTGGCTTGTGATGACGCATGTACTTGGCAGTAAACGCAGCAAGAAAATCTGAAGGACTCAAAGTGTGCAGCTGCAGTGGTGTGGCGTTACGACGGTTTGAGTGTGAGTTTCATTATGAGCCTCAGTGTGTACGGGTTCGTCTCTGTGTGAGGCGCTGTGCTTGGCAGATGTCACACTGTGGCACCCCACAGAGCCATGCTTCCTCCTTTGTCTCACTTTCATTCTCATGACAACTCTGTCTGCTGCAGCCTCGCAGCCCCGACCTGTTCCTTCATCGTTTATTTCCTCTTCCTGTCCAGAGTTGCTCCATGGCTGGTTTGTTTTTATCCATCCCCCACCCCCCAGTATAGAGGATAAGGCTTGTGATTAATGCTAAAGCCGGATAAGGCTGGAACCAGCCGGGTGAGAAGGGCGGGTCTGACAGACCTGAACTCTTTTGTTATTGGCTGAGCATGACATCATCTCTTTTGTTTCGCCACTGGCAAGGCTGCAGGTTGGGCACGTGCAGACTGGCTGTGTGGTGTTAGAGAGCCAGCTCCCAACTTCCCCCTCGCATACACACAAACACACACATACACACACACACAAACCCCCCACATGGGTCTGAGCATCGCCAGGAGCCATCTCAGCCAGCCAAGACAGCAAAGGACACCATTGTGGCTCTTTGTTGAGGAAGTGAATGCAGGAAGCGGGAGAGCAGCATGGAGGGTATTCATGGATGGGCTGCTGCCTCCGCCTCCTGCCTGGCTGCCTCTTGCCTCACATCCCATTGAGAACTAATAGCCTGCATCCCCCTGGGCGTTGCACTCACCCCGCTTCATAGAAGCTCCGGATTCTTACGTTAACTGAGCTGAATGAACATCAGCAGCAATGAAAATGGTGTCCTCTTTCTCCCACGTTTCACATCTCCTCTCCTCTTTCTTCCTTAATGGTGCATCTCTGGTAATGTAGGTCAGAGGCAGCTGGAAACTGTAGGTAAACGTAGTAGAGGACCTCTGATGGGAGAGGGACATCACAGGCTTAGTCGGGATGGGACTTCCTCATGATTCCTGACAAGCTGCTGGTTTCTTTGGCTTAAGCCTGGATAATCTCCACTGCTGTGAGGGTGCAGCCGGTCAGGCAGCTTGACAGATGGACCAGAGGTTTTCACTACCAGCAGCTAGCCAAGGGAAGCTCCTACATGTGGGCTGGAAGCCACAGCTCAGACCTACCCAAAGGCTTATTTTACAACATTTCATGATTCTGGTATTAATTTATAGATCAGAAGGTGCAAACACTGCCAAAAAACTGATCTTTGTTTTTGCATTTTTGGCATACTGGCCCAGATAAGTAGATTAGATAACAGCTGGCTACATATACATATCTATCACTGATAACAGAAGACATGCTCTAAAAGATGATGATAATGCAATTATTACAAAAATGGGGTAATAATAGTGTGATGTCATAATGTTTAATCTTTTATTCAAACATGCCCACGTTTTTTTAGAATTGTGGTTTATTTGTATTATTTATCTAACTTCTGTGCATGCTTCAATAGGATATAGACCTAAAGATCCTTTGCTTCTGATTGTAGATTGTCAGGATTTGTTTAATTGTTACTGTAAAACAATATTTTCTTTGGTGCATTTTAAAAATGTGCACTAAGATCAACATGATGACATGCTGCGATGGGTTTATTGTCAAGACTATCCAGATTTATACCTCTGATCCTTGATGTCAAGCCAAGTCTCCCTTAACTCATTTTTAGGTTCCTCCTTTGTCATTTAATTCAGACACATCACGTGTTTTGATAATAACATGTAAAACATAATGAACAGGAGCCAGCTTATTGTTGTTTAGTATAATAGCTGGATAGAGATGAAGCAGACAGGCGAGGGGTCTGTGATCTTGTCTGTGATCTTAATTGCTGGATTGGTTGAGTGCCCTGCTGAACGGAGAGAAAGGACACGTGAGCAGATAATGCATTTATCCAAAGCAGAATATCCCCATCAGTTCTACTGATGACACACCATATGTTTGTCCTCCCTGCAAAGAGGGAAGGAATGCAAAGATGACACATGATGGGAAGTCCAGGGGTAATTTAGGGAGTCAGTTATTCGTTTGATGTCATTAATTAAAGAAGAAGTGTTGCATTTATTTTGCATTTTATTTAAGTACTGATTTTTAGAATCATAATCACATTTTTTTTCCTCGGTCAAAACAATTTCAGAGCAAAATTTCAAAGTTAGAGACAAAACATGAGTGTTTTATGTGTCATCTGGCCTGACGGCAACAAGAGAACTGAAAACTTTTTGTGGATGACTCAGTGCTGAGTTTATTTCCCAGATCAACCTGAGGACAAACACTGGGAATTCTTCTTTATTCTCATCCATACTTGTCATCTGCCCAGTTCAACGGTACTAAAGCTGCCAGTGGTGTTTCCACAGAACCGGATATGTTACATGTTTGCTTTGATGAGGTCATGTTGTTTTTATGGCACTGCTGTTTTACATCAACACACACTCACTCACACACCACACACACTCATCCTCCGTATACAGCGTTTGACATCATTCACACTTTATTATATGCCTGATGGGTAAAAGGTAATTCTTAGATAATTCAGGATATAAAATGTATTCCTTTTCCATCAGATAATTATTTTTATTTACAGCGTGTGCTTTTCTCTTATTGAAAACTGTAAAGGTATTGATTTTTTTTCTCATCTTTATATTATTTGCATTTTACTTTATTTATTTGGGTTGTGAGTGTAGCATCCTCAGTAGGAGAGCATCCTCTTTAGGGAAGCCCAGACTGTCCTCTCCCCAGTCACCTCCCCAGCTCATCCAGTGGGACCTCAAAGCGTTCCCAAGCCAGCCTAGAGTTATAATCCCTCCAGCATGTCATGGGTCAGGCCAGGGGCCTCCTACTGACAAGATGCTTCTGAAACACCTCCCTTGGAAGGCATCCAGGAGGCATCCTGCCCAGATGCCCGAACTATCTCAGCTGGCTCCTATCGACATGGAGGAGCTGTGGTTCTACTTGAGTCCCTCCTGGATTTCCAAGCTCCTAACCCTATGTCTAAGGCTGAGCTCGGCCACGCTGCATAGTTTCAGCTGCTTGTATCTGCAATCTCATCCTTTTGGTCATCATCCAAAGTTCATAGTCATAGATGAGGATTAGAACAAAGACCAACTGGTTAGTCAAGAACTTAGAACCTAGGAATTCTGTTAATAAAGGTTATGAACAGAACCAGTGACGAAGGTCAGACCTGTTGGAGTCCAAACGTGAATGTGTTTTATAGTGGTTTTAATCTCAGCTCTGCCATCATTTGCATGTTCCTCCTTGAGTCTTTAGACTTCCTGTTCTCTTCAGTATATTAAAATGCTCCTGTGGTATTTTTATACTCAGTTGTAGAAAAATACAAGTATTTTATATAAATATTAGCAAGCAGTTAATTTTAATTGATTAATATCAGGGACAGAAGACATGTACATTCCTAATAAACTTGCATGTGAACATGTAACACTCGTGTGGACTGGAGGTGTCTTGACATTTAGCAGTGTGAAGGTGTCATCTCTGAAATGATCAGCAACAACCTCACTTCATATGAATTTCAGGAACTTTCACACACATCTTCCGTATCGGTTGGTTCTGTTCTTCTCAGCAGCCGTGGTCCTCAGTAGTATAGAGGTTTCCACACAGCTACTGAAGAAAACATGCAAGTGGCAGCTGTCAGTTCTAGTCAGTGACATCATCTGCTCCTAGGTGGTGTCTTTAGAGGGCTGAGAGGTGTATGTTGAAGCCTATGAGTCATAAACCTACAGAGACTTTACTATAGGAGAGTTCACTGCCTGTCACAAAGTTCACTATAACGTATGAACGCTAGCATCGGAGCCTCAGGAGTTGGGAAAACTTTGATTCCACTTTAACATGATAAAGTATGAGAGTGGTTGTGAAAACACCGGATCTTAAACTGAAAGAAAGACATCTACATTGACTTAGTATTGAAATGGAGTTAAAATAACTCATCGTGTTTCTGTGGGACACTGAGGGAGCTCAGTCTGAATCAGGAATGTTGGGCCATTTTTAGACCGTTTATGCTGATGTTGGGTCCCACACCACCTCTCTCTCTCTCTCTCACTCATGCATGCACGCACACACACACACACACACACACACACACACACACACACTCTCTCTAAGGCTCAGCACTGACCTTTTCTCTGGTCATACAATAGTAAAGTCAAGGGAAACCATGTTTCACTTTCTTGCGTGAGCTCTTACAGTAAGATGATGTGTCATCAACCCTGGTTATCTCTGTGTGTGTGTGTGTGTGTGTGTGTGTGTGTGTGTGTGTGTGTGTGTGTGTGTGTGTGTGTGTACAGAGTGTTTCTATTGAGGAGAAATGGCAGTAAGGCCAGACCTTGACTTTCGGCCTTCTCTCAGACCTTGCTGTTTTCCCACTCATTGCATATTTCATAACGTGGTGCTGGAACATGCAGAGACTGTTGCTTATCTTTTGACCAACATATTCATCTTCTCTTATTTTTGCCCTCTCATTTTACAAAGAGAGAATTAATCTCTCCTCTGTGACCACTCCTTGTTTATGGCTGCTGTGACATCAGCCTCCATTTCCTTTTAGAGAAAGCTGCAGAATTCTAAACTTTTTCTCATATTCTTGTCACTGCTTCTTTTTCCTGTTTTCCTTTTCATCATTGGCATTCCTTGTTTACAGTCCCTGCAGAGGGCATGCGTCAGTGCTGCCTGGGCTAGGATTGTAGTAAGTACTGATGCTGTAGCACTGCAGAGGGATGGGAGTAATGTACCGATGCTGCAGGCTGGTAGCCGGCCCAGGCTTTGGGTTTCTGACCTCTAACATTGCAGCAAAATCTATTCGTGTGACCTACTTAGCAGGATGGGAATTTTTAACTTGTCATTTAAAAATCTGGCAACATGTAATATATCCTGCAATCTGTACTGTCAGTCAAGCTCAACGTTAAATCAAAAGGACTGAATGGGGTGAGTTTGGATGATTCACAGTAAAAATTATTCTTCTTTGTCCATACTTTAATGAATTTAGCAAGAAATATCTATTTTATGTGTCAAAATTAAAGTATTTAATTATGATTTTTAACACATTATTTTTCTCATAGACTATTTTTAGAACACTCATCTGTGTTTTTACCCTAAAAGTTTAACTTTTAGGTAACTTTATCTGTTGAAGATCCAGAGGATGTTAAGTGTGTGTGTGTGTGTGTGTGTGTGTGTGTGTGTGTGTGTGTGTGTTTATTTGTGCAGTGTGTGTATGCACATTTAAAGGCCTTTTTAATCCTCTGGTTCTGAGAACAGATTCCCAAAATAGTTCTGATCGCATTAGGGATTATTAGCCAAATTTATCCGAGCTTAGTAAAGAGGATGAGAGTTAAAACAATAAAAGGGACATGAAGATGAGCCTGGGGTGTCGTTAAAGTAAAAATATTTGCTCTTCTTTTAAAAAAATATATAAAATAAGAGAAGATGCACATTGTTTTTGTCTCACTGATCATTTTTTCTCTCATCATCAAAAGCAAAATGTTGCTAGATGAAATCCCAAAGTATGTCAACTTTTTCTGACAACATAGTATTTATATTTTTTATTTTTTGTTTTATAGTTAAGGAAATGTCATTTATGCCAAATAAGAGAAGCCAGATTTGGATCAGGAAGCACCTAGACCAAGTTTTTGCTTGTATATCTGCTCTGCTGTTGGAAACAGGCAGGTTTTACCAGACTTCACAGATCATCCTTATCCTGACTGAACCATATATGACTGTGTTCACGTAACTGGCAACAATTCATGCTCATCACCAACACAAAGGAAGTGATGAAGCACCGTTTTGCTGATAAATTACTGGAATATTTTAGAAAAACTTCCCCTTTTCTTTGATGTTTTATTCCTTACATTTCCTCCTTTTTGCTCTGCATCTTTCCCCATCTCCATCATCCCTACTACAACCCCCTCCCTCCTGTCCAGTGGTGCTTCAGTGATGCAGTGATTCATAGCTGCAGTAGGCGCTGCCTCGTGGTCATGTGACCAAAGCCTGCCTGACAACATGGAGGAACAACACAGCCTGGCTGGGTTGTGTGCAGTCACGTGCACATGCTCTCATACAGCAGAAACACAGCAGTGCACGCTCTTGTTCTTTTAGATTCATCAAAATCTCTCGACAGCATCACTCAAATGCATCAAAAAGCCCACACCCTCCCCACTGTGAAGCCATCTTTTATGACTTTACTAATATGACCCACCATAACAACAACCCACTGGCTCAGCAGGATCTTAGACGTGCATTTCTCAGCCCTCATCCAGTTTTTTATAATCCTGCACTTTTATCTTTCATAACTCACTCTAGACTGTGTTTATTATCACAACACCAATGCATTTTCTGGGTTGTTTTTCTTCCTTTCTTGTTGCTGCTTCCTGGTGACCCTGACAGCAGCAAAATGTTTAAGTGTTTTAGGAAACTATGCAAAGGTCAAACAGTCACAGTCTCAGTGTGCTCATTTATCATCATGTCATCTATCAGCTTTGTTTAGCCAAGAGGGGATGTTCCTAAAAAAAACTTTAGTTCAGGTGCACGAGCAGTTCTCTGTTACACTCCACAAAAATAGCAATCAGATGTTCAGATTGACATTTATTTGAGCTGATCCTGGCTTCATGGTGGGATCTGTGTGAAAATGTCCACTGCAGGGTTGGGTATTAAACTCTTCCCTCCTCCTTGTTGTTTATTTCTTGTGCAGGTGGAGCTGGGAAGGAAGCAGGAAGTGGTGGTTTACGACCAGAGTTCCAAAGAAGCAGGGCATCTCTCCAAAGATGGCTTTGTGCACATACTTATGGGGAAGTTGGAGGGTACCTTCCACAAAGTTTCCCTCCTCACAGGTATGCCGGAGTGTGTCTGATTATATGTAAGTTTGTGTTCATGCAGACGTGAAGAAAAAGAAACTCTGTTCTTTACAAAAATATTTGTTTTTCTTCTGAAATCCTTCTTTTTGTAGTCCCTTTATCACACACTAAGCAGGTGCACTGTAATGACTCAGTTTAACCAGCAGGTGTCACTGTCTGACGCATCAGCTTTTATCTGTCACATTGAATCAGTTCCTCTTTTATTGCTGCAGTAGTTCTGACTTTAAAGGTGCAAAGTTCACACGAGTTCCTAAAGGCGTTAGAGAGAAGAGGAAGTTAAACAACACGCTCCCTTAAACTTCTTGATGTTTAAGCTTTCCTCTTCTCAGCATCACTGCAGGATTATGAAGCCTAATTTCCTGAATCTTAATTTCCAGTCATCTGGTCTTATTAACCATAGTTAAGTATCCTGTCATAGTGTCCACATAGCAGACTGAGAATTATAACTGAGCCTCTGCAAGACTGTTAATAGGCTTTCTGAGTTAATATCAGCCTGATTGTGTTGGCTGCAGCCATATACAGAGCAACGCTCCACACACATACACCCACAGAGGCTTATAATTTCATCCCAAATGTGTCAGTGAAGAAGGGAGAGCGTAATCTTCCTCGGTCAGGACTGGAAATGTGATGGGCAGAGGCGCGATTTGGTAAATCTGTTTTTTTTCCATCACGTCTTCTTTCTTTTTATCCTCCCAGTTTGCTCCTTCTGCTGGGAGATTAGAGCTTTTTCATGAGTCATTCATGGATGCTGAGAGTTTCCTCAAAGAGGCTTCAAATTAGTGACTGTCATAGAGATGTACTGAGCACCAGTGGATACACTTGTATTCTATGCATGCACGCACACACACACACACACACACACACACACGCACACACACACACACACACACTCTGTGATCATCTCTGAAAGCCAGGATTTTCCTCTTCAGCTTTCCTGATCAGACATATTAATGAAAATCTCCCTGTCAGCAGACCCCCCCCCCCCCCCCTTTTT